>VYXF01005528.1:179193-253766 GCA_013397295.1 Polioptila caerulea | reverse complement strand
AGGAGCCCAGCCCAGTCTGGCATCCCCGCCATGGGGGTGCAGCCCGCGGGGAAACTGAGGCACGGGCGAAGGGGGCTGCTGGGGAATGTGCCGTGCGGGGATTGTGCCACAGAGGGGATCCCCAGGCCGTGCCAGGGATGAGGGTCCCGGCCCCGTGTGGTGCTGGGCGGCCGCGCTGCCTTCGCCACGGCCGGCGGCCGGCCCGACATTTGTAAGCAATTTGCCGGAGCGTTCCGGAGGTGCTTCCCGCTGCCGCTTGGCAGCCAGACGCCGCACAGAAGCTCGCCGGCTCCCTCGAGGCCTCGCTCGGGCCCGGCCCTGCGCTGCGGAGCCTCGTCCTGCCCGGGCAGGCGCCGCGGGAGGCGGCGGGCCGGGGCTGAGGGCCTGGTGAGGGGTCGTGCTGAGGAGCAGGGCTGGGCAGGGGGAACACACGGCTAGAGTTAACCCTTGCGGTGCACCAAGCTGGGGTTTCCCTGGAAATCAATAACCCCTTCAGGGTGTTTCGTATTTCAGCGCTGGGAGCGTGTTCTGGGTTCGTTCTCCCGGGATGTGAATGTGCCGCTGGTGGGGAATGGAGGAGGCGTGAGAGTGCCCCTGCCCCAGTGCAAACCCAGGGGGGTGAGGATGTGGCTGGGGAGGATCTGGCCACACCATCCCAGTGCTGGATTATCCCTACAGCCCTTTACCCAGCTCTGCAGCCCCCTGGCCAAAGCTGAACAGGCCAGTCTGGGAGGGCTGTGGGACTGGGAACTGCTTGGCCCAGCCTTTGCTGAGCTCCAGAATATCTGTGTGGAAAAGGATGGGTAGCCTGGGCACCAACGGGTAGAGAAGGGGCTGAAGAAATGCAGGGAAAACCTGGGGAATTGGTCAAAAGGAGCATATGAATGGAATGAGGAGGGGGGATACAGCTGCCTTCCTGTCACCTGGTGCTGGGGTTTCTTTGGATGGCACTGGTGGAGGGGTCCCAGCTACCTGGCTGTGCTCTGCTTCCCCTCCATCCCTCCATTCCTCTCCTTTCCTGTGCTGGGGTACTCAGATACTTTCCCACCCACACTTCACCTTCCAGCCTTGCTGCAAACCCTCCAGCTCTCCCAGCAGTGATTTACCCAGCTGCAAAACAGGGATGAACTCTTTCCTTCCCTGCCCAAGGTGGATCCAAGCATTTAGGAAGACTTCCAAAAGGAATGCTGCTCCTGGCTCTATTTGTGACCTGCTGCTTTCTCAGCCACCCACACCATGGCCGTGTGGTCCTGCCCTGTGTCCTGGCCTGGCTGTGCTGCTGGAGCAGGGAACCAGTTTGAGGGATGTTGTTCAGGGAGATGTGGATGCTGACAGCTGCCTGGGAGCAGGCAGGGACGCCCACTCTGTCCTAGGACATCCCAGCCCTGCTAACTGGACCCCACTGGCCAGCTCAGTCCCTTTGAAGGTGGGGTTAGGGATGGGATTTTGGGGTGAACTCTCCTTCAAATAGTGGGTGTTGCTCAACTCCAGGATCAGCCCCCAGGGGCTGTGGAATGTTTCTGCCTATTTTGGAGGTGCTGGTGCTCATTGGGCATCTCCATCCAGCCCCTCTTTTCCCAGCACTGCTTCCCAAGTGGTCATCAGTGAGGACCTGCCCTGAGTAAGGACCCCTCTTCTTCCTTCTCCCCTTCCCAACCCCTTTTCAGTGGCAGTTTTCAGCTGCAGATGGTGGGAGCAATCCCAGTGGTTATGGTTCTCCAGGACTTGGATCAGAAATGGCCAATTTACAAGTGAAATGTTGTTTTTTTCCTGGCTGCTGAGGTCAAGGAAGGCAACTTGTCATTGATGAAGACCCCGGATCCCGGGCTCTTGGGGCTGGGAGGGGGAAGTGGGAGCTCTGCTGAGTGATGGCTTTGGGAGCCAGTTCCTTTGGGAAGGGCTATTGGATTGGTGGCTGAGGCTCAAAGACAAACAGTCCCTGGAAGAGGTAATTAGGGTGATCCTGTCCTGATCCCCTCAGCTGTGGCGAGGAGTCACGAGTCCTTCACCAGCAGCCACTCCAAGCCCATTTTGTGTTAATTAGGCTGTTTACAAAACACTGTAAATTGCAGTAATGAACACCCCGGTCCTTGGTTTCCTTTAATTATCCATTTGCATGATGAATGAGCCAGCCCCTCTTCAGCTCTTCCTTTCCAGCAGAGGGGTCACACAGCCCAGCATGGCTTTGTATGGGATCTGCCATGCAAGGTGGGTAGAGACCTTGGGAGAGAGGGAGTAGAGAAGGGAATTGAGGAGGAGGGGGAGAAGAAGGAAAAGGAGAGGGATCTTCAGCCCCAGAAATCTACTTGGCTGTGAGCAAGGGGGCTCCTTCCCCAAGACCCCACCACAGCAGAGTGGGGTTTGAGCAGCTGTTTCACCCCAGGCTCAGAGCCTGGCACTCGGACTTTGATTTTCCACAGGAAAAAGCACAGAAACCATTCAAAACCTTTAATCCTCCCTGGCTCAGCGATGGGGCTGCCTGGAAGGGCAGAGGAGGAGCAGTGGTATTTCTTGGCCCCCCACATACCTTCCCCTTTCTTTCTCTTTTGACTTGGCGGATGAATTCCAGAGATGTTAATCCGCTCTCAACCCCTCGGTGTAGAATAAAATGTCCTCTCTGTGTGGGAGGAAGGAATCCATTCGATTAATTGTGGGAAGGAGCAGGGAGCTGGAGGTGCACTGGGGGTGCAGATGGGGCTGTGCTTAGGGTGGGCAGAGCATCCTCGGCTCCCAGTGGTTCCCAAAGGGGAGGGAGGGCTGGGCAGGGGGATAGGCATGTCCAAGGTGTCAAAGGATCCCTGGAGGGAGGGCTGTGCAGGGGGATGGGGATAGCCAAGGTAGCACAATCCTTGCATTCACAGCTGAAAGCTTCAGCCTCTGCCCTGGCCGTAAAAATGCCAACCATGTGGTCTGTGGGCCAGGCTTCAGTGGCAGTGGTGGGCACAGCGGGTGAGTGGGGGGCAGAATGGCCCCACTCAGCAGTTTTGGGGTGTCAGTGCCTATAAAGGGGAGGGAAGCGCTCGCTGTTCTGCCAAGCCAGGGTGGCAGGAGCTGCGGGGTCTGACCCATCCCAGGGGCACACAGAAATGGGGCAGGAGAGATGGAGGGAGGAAAATGCTAAGCTTGAGCTGGGTCAGCACTGAGGGTTCGAGGAGGTGAAAGTGGAGGCAGAGGAGAATAGAGGAGAGCCCCTCGGGATGGGCCAGGCGCTGTTCTGTGCGCTGGGAGGTGGGTCTGGCTGTGGGGTGGGGTTCATATGGGGGCCTGGGGGCCTGCAGGCTCTGCCCCCTGCCCTGACCTTCACCTCTTGTCTCTGCAGAGCTCCTGGGATCTGCCAAGCGCCTGAATGTGAACTACCAGGATGCGGACGGGTGAGTGCTCTCCTGGATGGTGCTGGGTGCTGCTGCCAGCACGGGCAGGGCTCCTCTCCCCAGAATCCAGTCATTCCTGCAGCTCAGGGTATCATACAGCTCTCCAGGGTAGCTGGAGAGCACATCAACATCCCAGAGCCAGGGCAAGCCCTGCACAGGCAAAGCCAATGCCTGCCTGGATCTAAGCTGAGGGCCATGCGCCCCTCTGTAGGGATGGGGTTGAATAGGGATGGCAGCATGTCCAGCCAGTGCCCTGTGCCCCCCTGGTTGAAAAAAAACCCCAGAGGAGCACCCAGCCAGCCTCAGCACCTGCACGTGCTCATGCCTCTGTTTAATATCCCAAAAGCAAAATCCCATTGTTTCGGGGGGGAGTTAAAGAAAGACAATATGAGGTTGCCAAGTGACCACAGCATATTTGTGTAGCTCATCACTTCCAAAATCCAAGTACTTAATAAGCTGGGTACTGAGAGTTAAAGAAACCACAAAGGCCCATAAAATAAATAAGCACATTATTCTTACTGAATTAACTCTGACCTGTCAGTCATTAGCATTGTTTTTATGTGCTGTTGTTGTACCTAATTTCTACATGTTTTCTTTTGGAGGACTCTGTAGGAAGAGGTGTCCATGATGAGTCCTAACAGGCCAGCAGGGGGTTGGGAACGTGCAGGATGGCTCTGTCTTAAAATAATACTGTACAGATGGAGCTTAATAGAAAAAGAATTTAATAATAGAAGCAATGATCTGATTTTGATAGGGCACAGGGTTTGTGCTTGGGCAGCTCCAGGAGGGCTGATGGTGGGAACTGGGGTAAAGGGTCTGTTCCCTGCCCGAGGGACATGGGCAGGGTGTTGGGTTTTGCTGGGATACAGGAAGGGGATGATGGGGAAGTGAGACAGGAGCATTGGGATAGCAGTGTGTGTCCTGGGAGAGCCATGGTGCAGGTGGTGTCCTTGGCATCACCCTGCTCAGGGCTTGGAGAGGATGGGGTGAACGAGTGTGGGTTTGTGCAGCCACCCCAGGGCAGAATGGGACCCCACAGGGTTGGATCAGGGAGATTTTGTACCCCTGCACATTCACACTTTGAGGCAGAGGTTTTGATGTGGCTCAGGGGCATGGTGGGTGTACTGGAGGAAGGAGCAGCCCTTTCTGCTGGGGTTAGTGTCCCTCCTGCAATGTTGAGACTTGCACAGGGATTTGGGGATGCTCTAGGACTGCAGATCATGAGGAGAGCCATGCTGGATGAGCTGCATCCCCAGCACTGGGTTTAGACACTGCAGAGCCCATCAGAGCCCCACACTGGTGCTGTCAGGAGCCCCCCATGTCCTTTGGAGCAGCCTGGGCTAATCCCCAGTGACACAGGGACCCCTTGCTTGGCCTTGGCCCTTCACGTGGTGGCTCAGGGGGAGCGCCAGGCAGACAGGCCCCTTTCACAGTCCCAAGACACTGTGCTCTTTCATTACTGACGGCCTCCCACGCTCTGCCATGGGCTCCTGGCAGCTCTGCTGGCATGCAGAGGGGGCAGCTGGCAGAGGGGGCAGGAGTGGCCACGGGGCTGATGTGTTTGCCAGATGCTGTGAGCAGTGTTGGGGCTGCCTGGCTGCTCTGTGGAGAGGGGAGATGCATCTCTCTCCATTCTGCCTGTTTCCCCCAACAGAGGGCATGGAGTGAGGGACTCCTCTCCCTGGAGTTTCCCAAAGTACACAGCGTGCCTGCATCTCTCACTGAGCCCTGGGGTGCAGACAGCTTGGAGGGATTTATGAATTTTTTGCTATGGAGAATCTGAGGCACTGGGAATGAGGAACTTGGGAGGATGTAGCCATGAGCAGCCAGTGACAATCCCAGCCCTCAGCCCATGTTGGGGGGTGGGGGGCTGTGGGACCAGCACAGTGGGGCTGGGGGCTGGGCTGAGCCCTACCTTGTGCCGCAGGTTCTCAGCCCTGCACCACGCAGCCCTGGGCGGCAGCCTGGACCTCATCTCGCTGCTGCTGGAGGCACAGGCCACCGTCGACATCAAGGACAGCAACGGTAAGGGGTGACCCCAGGCACGGCCCCTGCGGCCGCCCGCTCAGCCCCGTGCCCCCTGCGCCGTGCCGGGGGCCGTGCCCGGCCCTGCTGAGCCCCGCTGCCCACAGGGATGCGGCCCCTGCACTACGCGGCGTGGCAGGGCCGCGTGGAGCCCGTGCGGGTGCTGCTCCGAGCTGCCGCCTCCGTCAACATGGCCTCGCTGGACGGGCAGATCCCGCTGCACCTCTCGGCGCAGTACGGCCACTACGAGGTGGTAAGTGAGAGCCCAGAGCTGCTGCTGTGCCCTCCCTGGGGCTCTCTGGGGTACGGGCTGGGGGCAAAGCCTGCCGTGCCAGGTGGGAAGGAGGCTGCAGGGTGATGCTGAGCCCCTGCACCACGTTGCTCCCCTGCAGTCGGAGATGCTGCTCCAGCACCAGTCCAACCCATGTCTCATCAACAAGGCGAAGAAAACCCCGCTGGACTTGGCCTGCGAGTTTGGGCGGCTGAAGGTGGGTGCTGTGGGCTCTGCTCTGCTCCAAGGGCTTCTCCAGAGGAAGCTCTGGAGCCCACTGGCTCCTCTGGGGGCAAAGCACGGGGTTCTGGCCACAACTGCTCTCCCTCCACCACGAGACTCAGAGCCTGGCAGGCAGCACCTGCTTCCTCCCATGGCCAGACACAGCCAGATCCTGAACCTGGGAGCTGTGGATTTTGCCCCGACCTCACAGCAGGGCAGTGTCAGACTGGGAGTGAAGCCAGGAGTTGTTGCTCCTGGTTCTCCACAGCCTTCCCCCACCCACCCCAGCTTTGCTCACAGTTAAGTGTGGATAGGCTGAGCTGGCTAATCCCAGCAAGCTCTGAGCATCCAGCCCTGCTCCAGGTCCCCAGCACAATTCTTGGGGCCACACCATGCTTTGGGAGACCCTGGCCCAGCCAGCACCACTGGGTTGGGCTGGAGCATGGCCAGCCAGACTGTTCTGTGCCCCATTAGGAGGGGACCAGGGGGATATTTCCATTTTTGGAGTATCTATAATGTCTGCAGCTATAAACAGGGCAGTAAAAATAACTCCTCTGTGCCTCTGGGTTGCCCTGAGATGCCGAGAGTCTCTCTGGGCTGGAGAGACTGGAGGTTTTTAGGGCTTGGTCTGAAAAGCCTGATTATGGGAAGACTATTTCTGGCTGTTGTGACCTTTTACAGCCCCTCACGACAGTGTGGCCATGCCAAGCACTGTCCAGCTCCAGCCAAGCCTGGGACTGTGCATGGAAGGGAGTGGTGGGGTGGGTGATGGGCTGGCCCCCTCACTGAGAGGGTGCAGGTGGGTACCCCATTGCTTACCAGTGTCTCATGCAGGTGGCCCAGCTGCTGCTGAACAGCCATCTGTGTGTCGCCCTGCTGGAGGGACAATCCAAGGATGCCACTGACCCCAACTACACCACTCCACTGCACCTGGCAGCCAAGAATGGGCACAAGGAGATCATCAGGTAACTCCCTGCCTAATGCTGGAAAAACCCATCATGGGTTCAGTCCTGCTTCCTCCCAAACACACCTTCCTCCTGCAGGCTTCAGGCCCTCCTCCCCACAGCAAGTGCAAGGTGTTGTCTCCTTCCCATTGTAAAGCAGCCAAGTGTCTGATGTCCCTGTCCTGCTGTTCATGCCTCTCCCTCCTCCCTACCAGGCAGTTGCTGAAGGCCGGGATTGAGATCAACAAGCAGACAAAGACAGGCACAGCCCTGCACGAGGCCGCGCTCTACGGCAAAACAGAGGTGGTGCGGCTCCTGCTGGAGGTGAGCGCTGTGGGGACAGGGCTGTGTGGGGAGACAGCCCCTGGGGGTCACCCAGCACCCCTTCCCCTTGGTCCCTTGCCTCCCTTGAGTCTGGTGGCAGGGAGGGATCTGGCCTTGACCGTGTCTCCTCCTGGGCAGGGCGGTGTCGATGTGAATATCAGGAACACCTACAACCAGACAGCGCTGGACATTGTCAACCAGTTCACCACCTCACACGCCAGCAAGGACATCAAGCAGCTGTTGAGAGGTGAGGTGGGGATGGCACTGAGAGGGATTTTTTCTGCTTGGGACCTGCCTGGGCTCCCAGTGCTCCTCCTAAACAGCCTAGATCAGTGCCAGCATCCCAGTCCCCTCTCACATGTGCCTCCATCCTGCATGTGGGGCAGTGTCTGGGGATTGAGTCCTTTCTGCAGTATTAATGCTTTCTTCTCTCCTCTCTTTGCTCTTGCTTTCTCCTTCTGCCCTCACTGGACTCGTCTCTTTCCTCTCTATGCTCTGGCATCTTCTTTCTTCCTCTGTCCCTTGCCTTCAGAGGCATCAGGAATCCTGAAGGTCCGAGCTTTGAAGGATTTTTGGAACCTCCATGACCCAACTGCTCTCAACGTCCGAGCAGGGGACGTCATCACGGTGAGGCTGCTCTCTGCTCCCTATCCCCCTACCCCACCATGGCCCTGGGTACCAGCCCCATCCCTCTTGTCCCATGGCAGGTCCTGGAGCAGCATCCAGATGGCCGATGGAAGGGGCACATCCACGACACTCAGAAAGGCACCGACCGGGTCGGGTACTTCCCCCCCTCCATTGCTGAAGTCATCAGCAAGCGCACAGGTCAGTGGCCATCCTGGGCATGCTGGGGACAGTCCCCTGTGCAAAACCTTCCCAGCCTTCCCAGCACCTCCTGTCAGACAGTCCCTGCAGCCGTGGCTAGCTAGGGGGGAAGGACTCAGGGAGTGTCACCATGGTTGGAATAGTACTTTGGGGGTTGTGGCTCAGCTGTCCCCCCCGTCCCTGCCTCCTGCATGAGCTCTGACCACACGTGTTTTGTCTTTGAATGCAGGCATGGTTGTCCCCCGTGTAGCACCCGTGCAGCAGCGCCAGGGTCCCCCCGGGGCCCTCCCAGCCCCCCCTGGGGGGCTGCAGCACCTTCCCGACGACTGTCCACACCCGGCAGCCCCGAGCAGCCCAGCAGCCTTTGGTCACCTCACCCTAACCCGGACGGTCCCAGGCCCTGACAGCTCAGGTCAGGGGAGCACCTGGGGAGGGACAGGGGCTGAGGACCTTCCCCTGTTCCTAGCCCTGCCTGAGCAGGGGAATAGGGGGAGACTTTCCTTCTGCCTCTCCATAGGGAAGCAGCCAGATGAGAGGGAGCAGATGCAGAAAAAGGGAGTTTTGGGGAACCCTTAGAGCAGACCCTTCTCTCCCTGTGTCTCAGCCCTCTGTGTGTCCCTTGCCAGCCCAGGTCACCCTGTCTCTGTTATGCATGCTGGAAGGCGGGAGGGAATTGATGCATTGTCTGTAGCTGGAGGGATCTTGTGGGAGATCAGAGCGTCAGTGTGCTGGCACACGGGTCCTTGCTGGGGACTCTGTGCCCCGTGTCAGCCCCGATCCCAGGGAGCTGCTGACGGGCTCCCTGCTTGCCCCAAGCAGCAGGAGACAGGAACAGCGTGGGCAGTGAGGGCAGCATCGGCAGCATCCGCAGTGCCGGCAGCGGCCAGAGCACCGAGGGCACCAACGGGCAGAGCACCAGCATCCTCATCGAGAATGCCAGGGTAGGCACCAGCCCCTGCTCCCCTCTGTTGCTTCCCTGCACTGGCTCAGGCTGGAGATGGAGCCCCATCCCCTTCTATGTCCCCTCCTAGCAAAGAAGGGGCTGCTGGAGTTGAATATCCTACACCAAACACCTTCTTGCTGCTAGGACTCAGCAGGGAGATGCTCCTGGGGGGACCCCAGTTGTTCCCCAAAGCACAGCTGGCCTTTTTGAGTGGAGCTGGAGGCTGTGGTTGGCATCACACAGCATTTCCATCATGTGCTGTGTCACCTGAGAGGATAATTAATGGCCCTGAGCCAAATCCTGCCCAGTTCTTTTGCTGAGGGCCAGCCTGTTGCTGAGTGAAGCTGTGACCAGCAGCCCAGCATGGGGACCCCCAGCTCTGGGGGAATGTGACAAAGCTGGTTTCCAGAGTTGGGTCCTTCCTCCACTCATTCCTCCTCTCTCTCAGCCCCTGCCCTCCACCGGTGACAACCTCCAGCAACACCTTTTGGGATCAGAGCCACACAATGGGACCTCCCCAGCAGGTGAGGACTGTCCCAACTCCATGGGGCCTTGCTGTCCCCACAGCCCATGGGGCTGTTCACTGTTCAAGTGCCCCTGTGACAGTTCTCTCTCCTTTCTGCCAGGGCCACAGGGCCTCCAGACCCCAGGCAGCTGCCCCCCTGGAGACAGGGTCTTCTCCCACCAGTTCTTGCGTCCTGAGCAGCTCCTTGAGGGAAAGGTAACTGGAACAACTGGGGAATGGTGTGCTGGGTGAGAGGGCCATGTTTGGGGCACTCAGCCCAGCTCTTACTGCACCAGGGAACTGGGTCTTTAGGACACAAGTGGGTCTTGCCCAGGGAGATCCTGTCATCTTGCCTGGAGCAGTTAGGTTCTTCCAGCCCCTGCAGCCACTGTCATGGGCTGTTCTGTGTCCCATCCTCCCCCAGGATGCAGAAGCCATTTACAACTGGCTGCGCGAGTTCCAGCTGGAGTCGTACACTGTCAACTTCCTCAATGCTGGCTACGACGTCCCCACCATCAGCCGCATGACCCCGGAGGTGAGGCAGGTCCTTACCCACCCAGAGCTGCCAGCAGTGGGTTCACACTGCCCTGAGCTCCCTGAGCCACTGCTGACCACGGCCCCTCTCTGCTCCCCTTAGGATCTGACAGCCATCGGTGTGACCAAACCAGGCCACAGGAAAAAGATCTCCACAGAAATTGGGCAGCTCAGCATTGCTGAGTGGCTGCCAAACTACATCCCGGTGAGTCCCTGGCACTGAAGCTTTGGTCACTCCCTGTCTTCAGGTCTTTTCTCAGAGCCCTCTAACCCCAGGATAGGACAGGATGGGGTCTGTAAGTGAATAGCTTTGACTGCATTAAAGCAGTCAGAGACACCCTAAAAACACCCTAAAGTCTTCTGGGCAGGGAGGGGATGTTGAAGGTGCTGCCCATTCCTCCATGCTCATGGCAGTGGCTTCATGCTCTTTCCAGGCTGACCTGATGGACTGGCTCAGTGCCATTGGGTTGCCCCAGTACCACAAAAAGCTGGTGAACAACGGCTACGATTCCATCACCATCGTGACGGACCTGACATGGGAGGATCTGCAAGAGATTGGCATCAACAAGCTGGGTGAGTCCCTCTGGCCTTGCTGGGGTAGCCCAGGGCAGCCAAGTTTCCCACCCGGGTCCCCATGTTCCAATCTCCCTCAGGCTGGGAGGTGCAGGCATGTCCTGAGCACCCAGAAAGAGCAGTTCCTGGCTGTCCCTAAGAAGTCTCCTTGGCCAGCTGGAGCTGGGCCCAGCTAGGTAGATGCCAGCAGTATCTCCTCCCATAGGCAGGGTTTAGATAACCCTGAGGCCTTTGCTCCAGTGTATGACATAACTACTACTCTTCTTGGCCTGGAAACAGGCCTTTGGAGCTGGAGCTGACCCAATGTCCCTTTCCTTCCTGCAGGCCACCAGAAGAAAATCATGTTGGCTGTCAAGAAGCTCAGAGACCTCCGCAAAAGCCTCAACCAAGCAGAAGCAACTCTGGCAAGACGCAAAGTCCCCGGTTCCCTGGACATTGTCACCATTGAGTCACTGGAGAACGGGGAGTGCCAGTCCCCACACACACCCAAAATGACAACCTTCCAGGACAGTGAGCTCAGCTACGAGCTCCAGACAGCCATGTCCAGCAGCTGCCACGACACACTCGGCATCAAGAGCAGCCAGGGAATGTCACGGAGCCAGGAGAGCATCGGGGTGCGGTCACGGGGCTCAGGGCACTCACAGGATAACGTGTTGTCCCGGCGCCTCTCCAGCCCCTCACAGGAGAGCCTGGGCAGTGGCGAGAGCAGCAGCAGCAGTGGGCAGTCCTGGGCACCCCCCCGCAGCAAGGAGAGCCCGGCCAGCCTGCCGGGCCGGCCCAGCCCCGAGCCCTACGGGAAGCTCGTGTCCCCCGAGGGGCTGAATGGCTTTGCCAATGGCAGTGGCGGGAGCAGCCCTCTCAAGGAGAGGAACCTGCCCGAAGGCACGGATCAATATGCCCGGCCGGTGGCTCAGAAAGGAGCTGGGACTCCAGCAGTCACTCCCTGTACTCCTCCCCAGACTCCCAGCAAGGGAACAGCCCCCTACGTCTTCATGTACCCACACGTCTCCCTGAAATCCCCAACGGCCCCATCTGTCCTGGGAGCAGAGCAGCCCAAGGCCCTGGCACACCCATACCCCTCCATCTCCCCTGGACAGAAGAGCAGCCTGCAGACGTCAGCCCAAAAAGGCTTCTCCTACCTGCACAGCCATTGCAGCCCCACGGAGCCGCCCACCACAGCCCCCACGGCCGGGCAGCAGCACAACGGAGGCGAAAGCTTGAAACACAAGAAGCGCTCGCACAGCCTGAACCGCTACGCGCTGTCGGACGGGGAGCACGAGGAGGAGGAGGGGCCCCCCAGCAGCACCCTGGGCTCCTACGCCACGCTGACACGGCGGCCGGGCCGCAGCCAGATGCCGCGGGCCTGTCTGCAGGCAGAGGCCAAGGTGACCCGCAGCCAGTCCTTCGCCATCCGGGCCAAGCGCAAGGGCCCTCCGCCGCCGCCTCCCAAGCGCCTCAGCTCCGTGTCCAGTGCCCTCGCAGCTGAGGCAGACGGCGAGCAGCCCCCCAGCCCTGAGCAGCAGCCCACAGCCCCTCAGGACGTGGCTGACACGGGTGCCACGCCCAGTGATGCTGGTCGTGGCAGGACAGTGAAGAGCCTGGCGGCTGCGCTGGAGGGAACACCCGGTGTGAGTCCATCCAAGCCCCTCCTGGCCCCAAAACCGCTGCACCTGACTCAGGACTGTGTCCTCCGGGCAGATGGGGGTGAGGGGTCCCACGATGGTGGCACTGCCAGCAGTGCCGCACTTTCCGATGGCAGCAGGGACCCCTTTGAGAGCGGCAAGCCAAGGAGACGGACAGTGAGCGAGCCCAGCTCTCCTATGACAGAGGTGGCTGCGCAGGGTGAGCAGGAGGACGCCTGCTCAGACACAGAGGAGGAGGCCAAGCCAGGGGTCTCCTCTTCATCGTCCCAGAACAGCTCCAGTGAGTGCATCCCCTTTGCAGAAGAAGGCAACTTAACCATCAAACAGCGGCCAAAGCCCAGTGGGCATTCCAAGGCCGTGCCAGACATGGAGCATGGTTCCCAGCCAGCAGAGCCTCAGGGCTCCACTGGGCAGGAGCCAGCAGCCCCTGCTGTGACCAAGGAGCTGCCTGTGCTGGAGTTCAACCTCACCGAGTCAGACACGGTGAAGCGCCGGCCGCGCTTCAGGGAGCGGGAGCCCCTGCAGGCGGTGCTGAAGGCGTTCAGCATGGCGGGGCAGGCGGAGGCGGGGGGCAGCCCCACACCCCAGTATGCCCAGGCCCAAGCCGTGAGCATCACGGGCCCCCCAGCACCACCATCACAGCCCACGCTGGCTGCAGATGCCTTTGATGATGACAGCGTGGAGTTCAGGATTGCTGAGATAGAGAAAAGCATCTTGTCACTGGAGAAAGGGATGAAGAAGGCCCCAAGCCCCACTAAAGCCCCCAGCCCCACAGAGCTGGTCAGCACAGCTGTGGTGAGGACACCCACTCCAGGTATGGGGAGTTGTGGAGCTGTCTCCAAGGTGGTGGTGGGACTCCCTCCCGTGTTTGTGGGAGGTGAGGAGGACCTGTGCCACCACCTACCATGAGTCTCCTTCCTTTGCAGATGTCCCTTCCAAGCACACCTCTGTGGCATCCACCAAGCTCGTCTTCTCTGGA
Source organism: Polioptila caerulea (assembly GCA_013397295.1). Classification (NCBI taxonomy): domain Eukaryota; kingdom Metazoa; phylum Chordata; class Aves; order Passeriformes; family Certhiidae; genus Polioptila; species Polioptila caerulea. The sequence continues at coordinate 240,607 of VYXF01005528.1, read as the reverse complement.
CCCAAGACCATCTACCAGCAGGTCCTGCAGCCCTCCCGCCACACTGTTGCCCCCTGGGCAGCCACTGAGGCAGTGCCAGATGTGATCGGGTCTCTGCCCAGTCCCAGCTCGCTGACACTGGAAATGGGAAGCAAGGTACCAGCAAAGCCTTTGGCAGCTGCCCCGGGGGCCACGCTGGCCCAGCAGCGGCAGGAGCAGACCAACTTCAGCCTGGCTGCCACGCTGCAGGTGGCCGAGAAGATGACAGTGGAGGAGGCAGAGAGGTGAGAGAAATGCTGGGGCTGGGCCCCTCGAGGTGGGGTTGGGAAGGTCCCAGGGAGGGCAGGAGAAGGGCTGTGTATGGGCACGTCATGCCTGCACCACGTAGGTCACACATGCTCAAGCCCAGCTCTGTGCTGAGCTCCTGCTGCTGGGTCAGGTCTGGCCTGGCCAAACCTTCCCCATCAGCCTTTGAGCAGTGCTCTGACTCTCCCCCTTTCCTCCTCAGCCACTCTGGGACCACGCACTCGGCCAAGAACATCTTGGAAGACATCAGTAACATGTTCGACGACCTGGCCGACCAGCTGGATGCAATGCTGGACTGAGGCTTGCTCCCTCCTTCCCCTCCCCACCTCCAGCTGCTCTACCAGTGCCCCTCGTGATGGGGGAAGAGCAGATCCAGCACCGAGCGGTGCCCGCAGGTCTCTCCAGCTGCCTCCCTCCCCACTCTTTGCACTGTGGCTGGGAACAAAGCTGCCCTCCTCGTCCAGCCCTGGCTCTGTGTCACACGTGACAGCGTGGCCTTGGGCCGGTTTCCGAGGGGGTCAGGCATTTCCCACCAGACTGGCAGCAGGAGGAGAGCCCAGAGTGGCTGCACATGCAGTCCTGGAGGCCATGGAGAAGCCCTTGCTCCCTTGCACAGAGCTGAGGAGCCTCCACAAGGGACCTTTCTCTTTTCCCCACTGCATTGTCGAGTCCTGCCTCTTATTATTTATCCCCTGCCAACAATGTGTCACAGGAGAGACCTCCCCGGGCAGCCGCCACCGAGCTGGCGATTCACTGTGCAGCCGCAGCCCCGGCCAGGCCTGACAGCAGCTAAAAGAAGATGGGGCTTGTTGCAATTTGGCAGCTTGCAGAGCGAGAAGGAACCTTTCTGCTTTATTTGCAGCTTTTCCAAACGCGTCAGCATCGGGCAGCGTGAAATCCAAGTGGATCGAAATCCCTCCAGTGGGACCCACAGACCCCTCAAGGTGGGGCTGGCACAGCCTGCAGAGCTCCACCACGGCCCTGCCGGACATGGAAGCCTTCCTGCCCCTTCCCAGAGTGATGAGGATGGTGATGGCAGTGCCAAAAACCTGGGAATTTGGGCCAGTCTGTCTGGATCATGCTCCTCAATGGAGTTTGCCCTCTGCCAACACCGTGCCTGCAAAACCCCCACACTGGTCCTTCCAGTGTGCAGAAGCAGCATGATTAATGCTTTTAAATTTTTTTTTCTCCCCTCCCTTATCCCTTTTTTGGGGAGAAAACAGTCCCTTTTCCCAGCGCCCCTCCCCGCGGGGAGCTGCTGGCACAAACACCGCCCTGATCATTGTTCAGCAGCAGCCGCCTTTGGGACGTGATCCTTTCCCACAGCTCTGCAGCCCGGCGGGGGAGCTGACCCCGGATGCACCGGGGAATTGGGCTGGGGAGCAGCTCCTGTGTGCTGGATGCAGCCACAGCCCGTGGCTGCAGTGGGGGAACAGCACTGAGAGCTCTCTGCATCCAGGGCTGCAGCAGCGGCTGCATCGCTCCGAGACAAATTTCTCTCGCAGGATCTGCTCAGCAGTGCATGGCTAAATATGTCCAAGAGCCCCAAAGTTGGCTGGCACTCGGTATGCCAAGCAAATGAAAGCATGGGAGCACCAGAAGGGAACTGAAGATTGTGCTGAAGTGCCATTTGCTACAAAAATTCCAAACAAAGGGAAAGAAAATAACATGTATTTCCCTTTTTTTTAAAAAAAAAAAAAAAGAAAAAAAAACAGAACATCAATGCAGAACCAAACTGGAGAGGGAGAAGGTGGCTGAGGAGGCAGCTGCTTCCCAATCCTGTTGGGAGCTTGCAGCTGGATTGGACTGTTTGCAGCCCCTGGTGCTTTTGTATGGAAAGGGGAGCAAAGGCCACCTGAACATTCCTGAGGGTTTCTGCTCCTGAGGGCAGCTATGCTGTGGGCTGGGCAGGTAAGAGGTGCCAGCCTGGGCTGAAAAGCAAAGACAAAAAGCCCTGAAAAAAGCTAAAATCCCATTGTTGTCCAGGACTTGAGGTCAGTGTGAGGTGGGTAAGACACTTCTTCCCTGGCTCTGGTTTCTGTCCCACACTGAGTGTGTCCACTGCCTGTGTCTGAGTGCCACGTCATGGACATGATGTTTTCAAATAGCTACAGCCAGTGGCACTTTATAAAGAGGTTCACTGAAACTTTTTAAAACTGATTTTTACTCTCACAAGTCAGCCTGGGACAAGCCCAGTTATTTTTTTTTCCGATGTTGATAAACTGTAAATGGTTTTTTTTTTTAAAGGCTAATGTATATATTTTAAATGTGATTTATTCTATATATTTACTAACCAGAACTGCAAGTCTTGGGTCAGGGATAAGAGGACACTGGGGTGGAGCTGCCGCTGTCTGAGCCACCTGAGGGCAGCACAACGCTGCTCTCACTGTCAATAAGGGAACTAAACATTTGATTTTGCAGAAGAATGCCTATTTTTTGAGCTCTAGATCTCTATTTTGAAGCTACTGAATGGTGTGTAAGTTATGTACACTGCAACTGGGACTAACTGACCCCAGCTGCACCTGCTTTGTGCAGCAAGACAGTGAGGGGAAAAAATAGCCTGTGTAATCACCAGACTGACAACAGATTTTAAACCATCTGCTCTGTTTGTGTTAATCATGTGTTTTGTTTTCCACTAACATCCATTAAGACTAAATTCTATTAAACAGTGGGGCATATTTTACCCTTTTGATAGTTTTGCCTAGTTGTGTCCTTTGTGTCAAATGGGACAAGTTTGTCTCCTGCTGCTTGAAGTCCATCAAGGATCAGCTTTATCCTGTCCCTTGTGCTCCAGGGTTCCTCAGATAATCCCCTGTGAGTCGCAGTCACCTCCAGTGGGGCTGATGTTCAGTGGGAGTCTCACCACCAGGGCAGTGAGGTGGTGACAGCGCTGCTGTCCGTGCCCAGCTCTGCCCATGGGACACCTCCACAATCCCCCTGTGCTGGGCAGAGCACTCCTCCCTGCTCCTGCCTGCTCAGGGTGTGGCCACTTGGCTCGGGACAGGCAGCCCAGAGTTCCTTATTCCCACCACTGCTTGTCTCCAGTGCTTCCACTGCCTCTTCCAGCTCACCCTGACCTCTCACCTTGACCTTTCTCCCATCCACAGCGATCCAAACCCGCCAGCCTCCACTGAAACAGTGCCTGGATCCAGGAAACCACCAGGTAACCAAACTTACTCTGTAGGAAGAGGCTTTCAGAGATGAACAGATTTGCCCAAAGCTGAGCAGAATCTGGGAAAAAGGCCAGAACTGGATCCCAGGAGCATCAAGCTCTCAGGCTGTGTCCCTACAACAGGAAAATCACACCCTGTGACCCCAGCAGTCACAGATATTTTTACCTCCTTCCTTTGCTGGGTGCAAACTCGTTCCCAACTCCTGGGTGTGTTATCCAAGACAATCATTTATTGCCATTCATATGCTGGATGCTTGTGGGTCTGGGTTTGCTTCTTTTTTTTTTTTTTTTTCTTTATACAATTTACAAGTTTTAATACAAATGAAATATTTTTACATACATCCCAAAAAATTTAATATAAAATATACAGCATTTAAAAACATCTTGATGTAGGAAATTTCCTTCTGAAGCCGTGCACTCTGACCCTTAGACACTTCAATGGCTCAGGGAAGGGTGGCACTGGCCAGACCATCCTGAAGGCTCCATTCATACACTTGAGCTCCCTCCAAGTCTAGCTGGGGAAGGAGGATGCAGGAAAATAAACATTTGTGATCACCCAGAGGAGGAAACCTTGAAGGTGGCTCCTCCAGAGGAAGGTGTGGCCAGCAGGAAGTCCTGGAATCTGCTGCCTTTTCACACCTACAACAGTTCATGGCACGGGGCAAGAGCTGAGGTCTGGCTGGGGGGAAGCTGGGACAGCAGTGAGCAGCTCTGTGCTGCCCCTGACTCCAGCTCAGCTTGGCCACAGAGGAGATCATGTCCCACTTGTGATCCGACCCTGGCATCAGGAAGGAAAGCTGATTTCTCAGGTGTCACAGATCTGGAGCTGGCATTTAGTGAATTGAGGCTGGGACAGGTGCAGCTTGTTCTCCCTGAGGCCTGCAGGTGCCAGGGGAGTGAGGGCACAGCCCAGCCTGGCTGGCAAAGGTGGGCAGACACTGCTGTGGTGCAGGGGAGAAGCCCTGTGCTGTCCCCAGGGAGCTGCAATCCTGCCAGCATGGCATCTCCATATCTGCCCTCCAGCTGCAGGAACTGGGGCCAGGGCTTGGAACACCCCCAGCTGCCCCCCTCCAGCATCCTCAGTGTGTCCCCAGAGCTCAGGGGTTGGCTGTACCCAGCTCTGCTCCTCTACCAGCCCCACAGCAGGGTGAGGGTATTGCTTAGAGACACTCGTGTCCGTGCTCTCTGGTTATGCTGAAAAGTGAGGAAGACAAAGGTGGAGCAGCAGGGCAGAGCTTGGGGGTTCCAGCCAGCTCCCTGCCTGCCCAGGAGGGACCAGCTGCCACTTGTTAATCTCCAGTACCAAAGAGGTAACAGCCAAATATTGTAGTGTTACTGTTGGGACCAAAAACAGAGCCAGGCTTTAGCAGCTTTAGGCAATGTTTAGAACTTGTCAACATCTCCATGAGCAAAGATTCTGGTAGCCCAGCCTGTGTGCTCCTGTGTGGCCCTTGGCTGTCAGCCCACAACAGGACCAGTGCTCCCAGTACAGATGGGGTCTGCTCAGAGCTCAGGAGTTTGTGTGCTGCACTGGGGCAGATCATGGTTTGCTGCAGCCCTCAGGGGAGGGTCCCCCCAGGGAAACGAAGACACCTCCAAAAAACAGAGCAGATGTTGTCCAGGGAGGTTGTGGCTGCCTCATCCCTGGAATTGTTAAAGGGCAGGTTGGACAGGGCTTGGAGCACCCTGGGATAGAGGAAGGTGTCCTTGCCCATGGCAGGGTGCCCATGGCAGGAGGGGGAACAAGATAAGCTTTAAGGCCCCTTCCAACCCAAACCATTCTGTGGTTCTGTGTGAAGGCATTAGCACAGAGGGGAGAGACTTCCCAGCACTATCACAGACAGACATGATTGGGTGGGGTTCCCTGTGCCTTGGGAAGCAAGAACTGGATGCAGCACAATCCTGGGACTGGGAAAGGAGCCATTCACTAGCTCTGTATTAGTCACAACTGCAAGTTGCAGATATCCTGCCTGGAAAGACATCCCCTCCCTCTAGGGTGGGATAGTCAAGGGCTCAGGCTTTATCTCAAGCTGTGGTTTTCTCAAGCAGGCACATTACTGAAGCAGAGCAGCAGTTTGGATCACAAACAGGAGAACAGCTATAAAACCTCTCTGGGGGTTGTTAAAGAAGATAAAAGCTGGTTCAACAGGGCTGCAGGAAGCTGAGCCATGCTGGCTCCCTGCAAGCAGGCAGAGCAGCAGAGCAGAGGATCACAGGCAGCTTTTCCCAAAGCCTCATCCCTCTTTGACACAGGCAGCACATGGCTGTGACAATGACACTAGAGGGCAGGGCTGGCCCAGCCTGGCTGTCCACAGACCCTTCCCACTGTCCCCTCGGGAATGTGAGCTCCCAGAACTCTTGGGACTGCAAGAGGGATGGAGGGATGGCTCCTTTGCCCCGGGACACAGGGCAGGGAGGCGGGGAGGGCATGCACAGGCACGCACACACGGAGAGAAGGCAGAGATGGAAAACCAAAATGGGTTTCAATAGAGATCTCGTGCTTCAGCAGCCCTGTTGGTCCCAGATTCTCCTGCCAGGCCCAGGAAACCCATCTGCTCACAAAAAGAAAAGGAGCCACTTCATTTTAGCATCACCATGATACTAACAAATACCTCTAGTAATAAATAAATAAAGGAAGAGCAGCCTGAACAGGCACCAGAGCTTGCAGGTTCCTGTGAGGGTACCTGGCAGGCTGGGAAGGGGCTGGATACCTGTGGGGGATCCCTGCCTGGGGCCCCGGGAAGGTGCAGATGTAGTTTTGCCAGGAGGCTGTCTGGTTTGCATGTGTGATGGAAAACTCCCTGAGCCTTTGGTGCAGCCACTCTCCCAGTGGCTGTTTGGCCCTGGCTCCAGGGAACTTGAGCTGGGTGCTTTTAAAATGGTGAATTCATCCCCAACTTGGTTTCAAATTGCAACTTCTGCCTCTTTTGGTAGCGGACACGGACTCTGAAGAAGAAAGAGAAGAGTCAGTATGCAGAGGGGTGAAAGGTAAGACTGCCCCACTGCCATTCCTGAGCTGCTAGCCCCAAGAAGCAGGGAAGCCCCTGGCCTGATCCCTTTGGTATTCTGGGAGGGGAATCAAATCCAGAGAGCAACCCATGGTCTCAGTCTTACCCCATCCAGCTAAATCCCATCTCCAGGGACACCAGACACAGCACAGAAAGGTCCAGAAATCCTCTGCAGGAACTGAGATGGTGTCTCTATCCCCATCAGGGTTCCCTGTAATCCCCGTTTTTCCTCCCCAGCCCATTTCCTGGATCAATGTTCATTAGTGTTGACTCCCAGCTCTGGCTGCTCCCTGTGCTGGGAAGAACAGCCAGTCACTTTGCCTGCTACTCATTCTTGGCTTCAGCCACTTCCCGTGAAAATGAGTCCCACAGTCCATGCTCTGTGTGAAGGCACATTTCCTCTGCTGTGATTCAATGCCTCTCTGTCCTCATGGGACAAGATGGAGAGAACTGCCCTCCCCAGTTCCATACTGGTGTTGCACAGACCTTGGCTGTCTCCCTCCCTTTGGTTTGAGATAAGGAAATTTTGTTCTCCTTTCCCGCTCCCAATCACTGCCACTGCCCTCCTCTGACCCTCCTTCCTCCCCTGTGCTTCCTCCCTGGGAGGTGGAACGTGGGCCTGCACACAATAGCCAGGTGATTTACACAATGCAATCAGCTTTTCCTTTTTGTTCCCCACCCTGTTCCCTGGGCACCATTATTTTTTGCAGCCCAAGGCCAGGCTAGAGGGAGGCTTCAGCCCTTTCTCCCCATCCTCCCTACAACCTCCATACCTGATTTCATGCAGCTTGACAATCTCATTGATGATAACCACAAGGACCAAGGAAAGAAAACCCAGGAGCCATGAGACCGGAGAGATGGAGACATGGTTAAAGGTCAAAGAAGAGTTGAGGTTTTCCCAGAGTTTCAGGTCCAGCACAGTCTGTGCCACTTGCCCCAGCACTCTAAGATTAAAAACAGACACAGCAAATCTCAGCAGACCTGACAAGCTTCCCAGGACCTGCAGATCAGGCTTCAGGCCCAGTTAAAATGCTCACAACAGAGACCCTTCACCACTTCAGCAGTGGAGATCAATTGCTATGTACTTGATTCTCCTCAGCAGCAGCAAACTGGAGCTGGAGTGGACCTGGGGCCCTCCTTGCTCCAGAATCCTGGAACACCTCCCCAGGGCCAGGGGGTACTCACACAACAGCCACAGTGAGTGTCCACCAGCGGTTGGAGAGGGGGCTCTTCTTCCACAGGGGCTTGGTGCGATGCACGTGGGTGATGGATATGAACACTGCAGGAGAAGGGGATTACACATCACACACAGATACAGCACCTTCCAGGCTACACCAACACCTGCTACTCCCAAGGGAAATGGGCTTCATGTCCCTGGAACCAGCCTACCATTCCAGGCTCTTTCAGACCAGGCTCCCCACAGCAATTCAGCAGAGCTGGAATGCAGGTGGGGGCAGTGCAGTGGTTGTGCTGTGGTTCACTCTGAGGTTGGTTCACAGCTTGGGAGCTAAACCAGAGCAGGCAAAGGCCCAGGTCTGGGGAGTGGGACAGGGGTGGGTGTGCCCTTGTTCCAGGGCTGCAACAGAGCAAAGCTCCAGCCCAGAGAAAGATTTAGCCAGAGACCCAGGGCTGTCTGTACAGGACCCAGCATTTGCTCAGCTTTCACCTGGGCTCTTCCAAACTGCCAGGCAAAGCACCACTGCCTTGCCTCAATAGAATGAGGCACATAAAAACATTGCAAGGCACTCCCTCCAAAGCTGGAGATCAAATCAGGAAGCATTTCTGTTGGACTGGACACCTGCACATCTCAACACACAGTGCTCTGCACCACGGGACACAAGGGACAGGGAGCTGAGACCCTTCAGCATTGTCAGGGAGTAGCTGGATCTGCTCAGCCAGACAATGAGGATCAGCCAGGAGCTGGCTCCACACCCCTCAGAGGGTTTAAAAAGGCTTCCAGCTCTCAAACAGTCACAGCTACACCAGAGCCCTTGGTGGGAAGGCAGTGGGGTACTTCACAGAATAGGAGCAGGGATATAAACACTTCTGAAGCAGGGAATGTTTTTGGAGAGCTACAGGTACTAACTGCTGCTACTAACTTTCAAGAAGGCAAAAGGGATTTGGGTCTCCTGGTGAGCCTGGACAGAACCAGCACTTCAGCAGGCTGGTAGGAAGCAGAATCAGTTCTGAGGGTGTTGTCTTTAATCTGCCAGAGTAATGTTTAGTGAGACAGAGGATTTGTGCCTGTGCTGTGAGGCCACTGCAGTGTCTGCTTCTATCAGGGAGTTTGTGCTCTGGCATAGGGGCAAAGAAAGAGACAGAGGATGCAAGTCTTCCCCCAGAGCAGGGAATGGGGTTCAGGGAATGGGAACAGGGACTTACCTGTGTGTAAAACAATCAGGCCAGCTGTGAGCTTCTGGGCTACGAGGAGAGCATTGGAAAATGTCCCAAACCAGTCAGGAGCACCATGAGCATTGCTAGTGAATGAGAGGACACAGGAAAGTCAACAGTGGGCATTTAACTGCCTGACCTGTTCCCACCAGGGCCATGTCCTCCTTTAACAGCTGAGGGGTCTGTGTGTGAGCTCAGGAGGTGACAGGGAGCAGTGATGTAGCTGTCAAGGCTACAGCCCTGGTGGGTCATGGAAGAAGCTGAAGCTTGTTAGAGGACTGAATCAGTCCTCCTTGGAAAGGGCAGGAGCAGTAGGGATGTGTGTGCCAGGCCAAAGTCCTCACCTGTGCAGCATGATAGAGGAGCAGGCTGTGAGGTTGAGGCTGGTGGTGTTCACCCCTTTGCAGGACTCGTGCAGGGTGAACCCGAAGCAGATGAGGCAGGAGCAGATGGTCAGGCTGAATTTCAGCAGGAAGCAGAGCAGGAAGTAGTGCTGAGTCTGTGAATAAGGGAAAGGAAGGAGGATGACATGGGCATGTCATTGGTACAACCCCCTCCCTATGGGCCATCAGAGAATCAGTGGCTGCAAAAGACAAGCTGCAGTACAGATGAGATGCTGCACTGAGGATCTGCCCTCTAGGCATGCTGGAACAGGGGATTCCCTCCCTGGCTCATGCCATGGATCAATTCACTGAGCGAGCTGGGAAGGCACAGGGCCTCAGCTATGCATCAACACTGGGACAAAACTGAAGAGAAAAATGTGTGGGTAATTTAAATCTGAGGGGCCACCTACCTTCTTGGGAATAGAAGTCAAGTTTTTTCCTGTTGCCATGGTCATGATGGAGCTGTGGGGAGGCTTGCCCAGGAGCGAGATACTGGAGAAAGGTAAGTTAAGTGTCTCAGTAATGTGTTCAGGCACTAGAGCTACTGTGCTTTTATCTAACATTTGACCCCAAATAACCTACACAGACTGCTTGAAGCATTGGCACTTATCTTTACATATGCCATAAAAAGTGTTACTCATGGCAGGTGCAGACAGAGAGAGAAGTGACCTCCAAACATATGAGGGAAGAAAAAACCACCTGTGGTACTTTGGCCTCCACCTGACACCCCAGACTTTCCATCACACAAGGCAGGGCTTAACACAGCAGCACACAAATGCTCCTGTCACTGTTTCCAAGCACCTTGTCAAAGCAGGTGCTTGGAATAACCCTTGCAGCCTTCTCAGCATGCTGTGGGTGAAGTCAGCTTTCTTTCAGCATGGACACAGTGAGGCTAGGGGGGTGCTCTGTGCATCCTGTGGGGTGAGGGAGGAGATCCCCCCCGACAGACTCACCTGAGCAGTGGGTAGCAGAAACAGGAGAGCCACACGATGTCTGTGGTACTGAGGATGGGGGGCAGCTGTACCAGGCAGGAGAGGAACTGGACAGAAACAACCCAGAGTGAAGAGAATGAGCAGTGCTAGGACAGACCTCTTGCCCAAATGCTGCTGTCTACCCTGAAACACTGGGATGAGCTGCTAACTGGGCTGCTACTGCACAGCCCCTCCACAAGTTCCTGTAGCAGGGCATGCTTTTCTCCAGGGAAAAAGGGTTTGAAAATAAATGTATGAGGATCAGGGAGAAGGAGCAGTGAGATCACAAAGTCTCCATCGGGAACTTCCCCAAACACACTGTGTAAACCTGACTGAAGGCCATGTTCTTCTCCCAAGGCTGCCCCACTGTAGCCACCCATACCCACGTGAGCCCTCCTGTCCTCTGAGCTAAATGCTGTCCCCAGCCAGGCCAGGACTCACCTGAATGACAACCAAGGTCAGCTGGCACTGCAGCAGGAAGAGGAAACACTTGCGGATCCCGTAGGTTGCATGCCTGGCCTGGAAGGAAGCACAAGCCCTCAGAGCCCTGCTGGGAGCAGCTGCCAGCCAAGAGAGTTACTGGCAGGTAGGGGCAGAACATGTGGCCTGCAGGGGAAGTGGGAGGGGAGAGGATTTGGACACGGTGAAAGTGAAAAGGGAAGATCTCTTGCCTACACGGAGATGTTCTGAAGGAAAGGTAGGATTTAGCCAAGTGGTAAGTTTGTTTAAACTCCTGGCTTTTCTGGGGTTATGCTTCTCCTTAACACTGCATGTTGTCTGGCTAGGGATCTCTGCAAGATTATACTTCACCCAATGATGAACAATGTTTGTGTTCTGTTGCCACAAGTCACCATTTCCAAACCACTCCCTACACCCTGGACCAGGAGGGCCAGGTAGGAAGGTTCTCCCTCTTGTGCTTCCTGGACAAAGGCCAGGAGACAGAAGCAAAGCTCCTGCTGGCAGCATTGTGGGCACCTCAAGCAGAATGCTCCTGTGAGCTCCTGGCTCTGCTCCTGGGAGAGGGGAGAGGGGACTGCTTGGCTCACCTGCTCTATGAGCCTGATGATGCTGATGCTCTCTTCCTGGCGGAAGGACATGGAGCAGGGCAGGCTGTTGAGCTGCCCTGAGAGCTGCAGAGGGGTGAGCTCCTCAGAGCCATTGGTCAGGGTGGTGCTGGTGGCATAGCCAAAGGTCTCCCAGGAGCAGCGGGATGGGTAGAGAGGGTCCAGGGCTATACTGCAAGGACAACACAGGGCTGTTGGTGCAAGGCCTCATCCCACAAAGGAAACTCTCACTGCAGCCCAGCTTGGAAAGTCACACTGTGCTGTGCCATGCTCTGTATACCTTGCTCAGGTAGAGAAGCCTGGGCTATAATATGAAATTAGGATCAATCTCCCTAGACTTTCAGTTATTCACAGAGAAATCATGAACATATTTGGGTCTGTGGCACAAGGTCAACAAATTGGCTGATCCACTCTTTCACCCAATGGGAAGCATCTCTAATGGCAGTTGGGGCACAACAGCCCAGCATGCAAAAAAAAATCTCCTTTTCAGACATGGAAATACCTCTGGATGTCAAGGGCCTTAAACAGACATCCCCATCCAATTCCCCCAGATCTCCCTCTTGGAGACAAATGCAGCTAAAAATGGACAGAGCAATGGTGAGCACCTTCCTGCACAATCCACAGGTGTGTCACACGTGTGTCACAGATTGTGACCCACAGCTGGTACTTGCTAAGATGAAGGCAAAGGCAGCTGGAGGAGGAATTGACCCTGCCCCACCTGATATCACTCTGCAGGAAGAGGCAGCTGTTCCGAAGGTTGGCAGAGCTTCCCAGACAGCAGGTCACCTCCCCATACTCCTGCATGATCTTGATCATCTCACACATGGCTGCAGAGGGACAGAAGAAGCAACAGTTATCTCATTATGCACACAAAAATGCAGTGTTTCACACTCTCTCCAATCTGGATAACAAACAGGTCCTTTAAAACTGCCCCATCTGATTCTCACCACTTGAGTACATTGAGATCCACGGTCAAAGCACACAATTAGATAATTAATTAACTGCAGACCAGATGCCCTATGTACCTGCCACTGCAGGAATTGATCTGTGGTTCACAGAAGTATGACCCAGAGATTTGCATCTCCAGCACACCTCTTTCAGACCAGAGCTGTAGCTATAGCCTGGGTGCATAAAACAGCTTCAGCATCAAATGGTCTTGTTAGAAAACAGCAGAATTAAATAAACCTAAATAATTCAAACTGAAAATAAATACAGTGTTTCAAACTCTGCTCAGCAGCACATCACTAGCACTGTTGCAAGTCTAAAGGAAGGGAGGGAATGTAACAAATCACTCCAAAAGCAATGCCACATTTAGCCATACTCAGAGCCAGCCTCTCTATCCTTTATCAATATGTTTATTGACATCCCTGGGGCCTCTAAGTCAAAGGCCTTGTTTGATCTGACTTTAGTTCTGTAGCTCCATGCACAGTGCTCTGTGTATACATGGATTTTCTAGAATGCTCCAGGCAAAAAACCCCCAAGCCTCCCCTCAGCAGCTTCCCTTGTAAACACCTTCAATCAATGCCTGGTGCACAAGGACCTGCAGCACAGTGAGGGCTTGGGTCAAGTGGGGAGCTGCCACTTCTGTCAGAGAGAGGAAATTTGGGCACTAAGTGTGAAGGCAGACTGGGCTGTGATTGACATGCTGGAACCTGTGACCAGAGGCACTAAAATGGCAAATCATAATGATGCTCCACACTTCCTGGAGATTTGGCAGGTATTTACCAGTTGAGCACTCAGCCCCTTTCTTTAAGTAACAGAGAGAGGGAGAGAAATTTTGTCCTTTCTGTTTCCTGCAATCAAAAACTGCAAAGCAGCAGAAGGTGTTAACAGCAAATGCCAGGGGAAAATTCTTCTGGGAACTGATTTCTGAGTTATATAAGAGTTGTGAGCAGAGATCAAAGTCTCCTGGTGCACTGATAACACTTATTTAATGAAAGGCAGTAGCACTTTGGATGTTTGCTTTTGTGTCTCTTATGAATGCAAATTGAAAGGAGTGGCTCTCAGCCCAATTCAGCAGCTGGGCAACAGCTGCACTAAAATTCAGTAAACACTTGGCTCCCCACAGGTAGCAACAGAGGGTAATTAATCTCAGTATGTCCTTCCAGATTTCTGGAATGTATCCCTTTCCCTTCACCAATGTCCACACCTGGATGAGGCAGACCAAGGAGCTGGGGAAGGAATTCATGGAGAGGAGTAGGAAAGGCCACTTACTCTCTGGGGTGCAGTCTGTGAACAGGGGCACGAGCAAAGGCACATTGTCAATGTTCTGCAGGTGAGGTCTCACCTGGTGGATCCCCCGGGGGAGTTTGGCCTGAAAAAGAGAAAGGACAGATTAAGGAGGGAGTGTGAGAGAGGCATTTCAGAGGGCACTGCTGAAAGGAGAATGATGATTCCTAGAATTATGCAACTTCAAGATCAAATTCCTGCAGACAGAACTGCCCAAGTCACTGTCAAAAGTTTTCTGATGAAGTTCTACACTGACCACCCAACCTGCCTGTGCTTGCCCTCAGGGTTTGTAAGGTCAGTGTGACAAACCTGCACTCAAGTATTTCTAAGGATTTTTTGCCTGTGTGGAGAATCTAGTCAGACACATCTGCTGTCTTCCAGCAACTGCATCTATCTCAATTGCAGCCACATCAACCTGCAGCAAGGCAAGAAGGGTTCTTGCCTTCTAAAACCAGGCCTAAAAGATTTTTAAAAACTGTATCTCTGATATTCCTGTACTCTTCTGAGCACGTGTGAGGTCTTCATGAAGCAGGAAGGGCTTGTCTCACACTCTGACCACTGGGCAGCACCAGTCTGTGGCTAACAGCTGGAGGAGAGAGTGTTACTTCTGTCTGCATGGAAAATGGAGATGTTCCCACTCCCTGCCCAGCCCATGGGACCCAGAGGAACTGAGATGCAGCTCTCAAGGTTACCCCATGTTTAATAAAACTCCAAAGCAAAGAGCTGTTCAGCAAAAGTAACTAACTGAGAGAACCCCAAATTTCCCAGGTTCTAGATATCAAGCTGGAAGAGGGTGAGGGAAATCAAGGGTCCCAATGTAAACCAATCCCCTTCAAAGAGGAATTTCCTCTGGGAGTAGTGAGGTGACACTCCTGCCCATGACAGCAGTAGAGGGTGAGTAGGGAAAGGGGCCCTCACCCTGTTACAGTCCTCCAGGAAGCTGGGGATATCACTGTCTGTTGGCTGAAAGCTGATGAGATCCGAGTGCCCTTCCTCTTCCATCAGCAGAAGCCCCTCCACATCATCTCGAGAAACTGGAGCAGAGAGAAGCAGCATGAACAACCATCACCAACCTGCCTCTGCCACCCCTGTGCCACCCACGTGGGACACGCACGTGGCGCTGCAGAAGCCAGGAAACGTGAGGCCTGATTTTCTGGGTTAGCAACACTCAGATCTCCCACTCAGTCATCTAAAATGCAGTATTTTTAGATGACTAATCTGTTCAGAGGTAGATATGTGAGCCTAGTCTCTGCTCTTTTGAGACATGATACTTTATCTGTTCTGCTGTCCTTCTAGGGGAAGAGAATAAAGAAATCCCAGCTGGAGTAAGAAAAAAAAAAGAGTAATGTACAGGCAAGGGACCTTCAGTGGCTTGACCAGGGCCCCAGCAAGAACCAGAAGCACTCATGGGCACATAAAGTAATGTAAGCACAGGAGAACATCTGTTTCCAAAAACTTGGTACTGGCTGGCTAGAAATGTAAAGTGATGTTCCTTACACACACACACCTGAGACCCATCCAGTTTTGTGCTGAAAGCTCTAACAGATCAAGTGTCTGGTGTGGACACAGGAACCCATGAATGGGTTTAAAGAACCACCCAGGAAACACATGGCATTCAGAGTGGCCAAGGCACAGTTCTCACCCTGATGGAGGTCATCGTGCAGGGAGCCAGCGTGGCTGGGGCTGGAGGGAGGGATCTCTGAGCCAGGCACATCACCATTGGGTGTTAGGGATATGTGGCAATTCCAGCCAGTCTCCAGACCCATTTTCTCAGCAAACACCTGTGGGTGAGCAGACAAAGGGTTTCAGAGTGGCTGCCCAGGCCAGAGCACTGCAGACTGATGCCATACTGGAGCACAGGTACCTTCTGGACTCATTAGTGGGCTGAATCAGATTAACCTTAGATTGCACTGGAGCTAAACTCTCCAGTAAGACAACCAGGGGCCATGCAAGGTCAGGGGGTTTAGCAAAGACAGCTTACCTTGCTTTTGAGCTCATCTTCCAGGGAGAAGTAGACAAAACGAATGCAGGCATTGACCAATCCATCAATGAGGCGGACAATGTCAAGGCGGGCCTGATACTGAGATGAGACCATTCCCATGAAGATCTGTCCACTCAGAGCCTGGATACAGTCTTCCTTCTCCATCACTTCCCCAATCCCTTCTTCAGGCATGCAAACAACACGCAATCACATTGAGACACGAGGGGCCACGTGTGCATCAGACAAAGGACACGTGGTGGGGAGGCCACCAAGGTGACACCCAGGGACACAGAAATGTGCAGGAACACAAACACAGGAGGAAAGATCAAGAGACATCCATTGGTCCCAGCATACCCAGTCACAGAAGTGGTTTCAGGACATCCCCACATAGGACGCCAAGAACACAAGTGGGAAACAGCAGGCGTGGAAAGGAAGAAAATAAAACAGAAGGCAGGGATCAGTCACAAGGAATTTGGGAAGAAAGGTCAAGGATGTGTGTTTCATAACGTTCACATGTGCATTTTAAACACATCCTACTGTGCTGAAACAACATGGTGAGTCTAGCTGAGGCACAGTGGCATCAGAGCACGAGGGGCTGATGCAAAGGAACTGAATCATGTTCCCTGCAAACACTTCCAAAAAGCTGCAAAGGCTCTTTGACATGGTTCCTTCACCATCACATCAACCTGTGGTGAATGGGGGCTGGATGCAGCATGAGGAACAAAATAATAAAACACTTCACACAGTTGCAAGGCTTGCCACAGGTGGGACTCAAAAGTGTTCTGAAAACAGTTACAACTGTTCCTAGCTGTTGGAAACTGCACTGGTCACATTTCACAGAATGGGAGACCGAGGCAGAAAGAGTTAAAGACTGGTCTTCCAAAAGAGCCTCCTGGATTTATGTAATGGTATGGGCTTCTTTCTCAGTTTCCACTGCTGTTCTGAAGGACATGCACAGTTCATCTAGTGGGAATCAATTCCTTCAGGACAGCAACAAAATCTATCAAGGAATAGTAGTTGCATAGCACTATACATTTCAATCCTTTGTAAAGTCCATCACATGTGATTTCCATAAAATCAGACAAATAGCAAACCAAGTACTGAAAAACCCCTAAGTCTTGTCTCTCCATAGCCTGCTTTAGAAACAGATTTCCCACAAGGAAAAAAGTGTCTCTCTAAGCTTCAATAACTTAACTAGAAAAACCCCTACCAGCTGCCACATCATTACTTCCTCTGAAAACCCATCTCCTTCAGAAACTCTTCCCTCCAAATTTCACTCAGAATAACAATGTTGTAACAGCTCTAGACTGACCAGATCCAGCCCCCTGGGCCTGCAGCAGACACACATACCATCTGAGCTCCAGCTATTCCTCCTGCTGCTCTGTTTGATGGGAGTGGTGCTGGGGAGGTCGCAGCACGTGAAGATCGCGCTCTGCCCCGGCAGCTGCACCAGCTCTATGCACTTGCCATTGAGCTGGGAGGACAAGGCACAGTGCATTGGCTTGTATGCAAAGGCAGAGCAGTATCCTGACAGGCAGGCTCGCTGGTAGAAATCCAGCACCTTCTTCCTGCATGGGAGAGAGAAAAAACAGGCAAAGTTAGCAAAAACGTGCCACGTTTCTGACAATACAGACATGCTGTAGTTCCATGAATTTGGAAAACTGTCTCCCAATAAAGAATGGTTAGAAAGTCTGGAGGAGACTTTCCCACTGTTTCTGCATCCTCCAAGCTGCAGGCACTGCAGGACAACAAGAACACATATTCCAGCAGGGGCAGGGGTGAATGTTTCTGTTTGCTCATCAGATTGATGGGTCTGAACACAGAGCTCTTAAATACACTTATTAATATAATATGCTTTATATGGCTGCCAGATGATTCCAAGGAAGTTCATTGCATGACAGTAGAAGCTTAACTCATCAGACATAATTTATCTGTGGGAAGATAAACACCAAAGAGGGAACTGACAACTCTGACAACAGGATCTATGGCAGAGAAGGTTGCAGGAGCAGACTTTTCTCCTATCTCCTTTTAGAGTCTGTGTCCCAGGAGCTGTATTTAGGCAATATTCAGTCACTGAAATAAGGTAAAGTTCCTTCTCTAAGCTGAATTCACAAAGGTAACAAATTACACTATACATCAGATTTTAAATTTGCTTGTAACATGATCAATATTCCAAAAAGGATCAGTGGCAGTTTTTCACACCTGAGAATGAGCAGATTTAGGAGAACAATGTGAAAAGTCAGTGAAACTAAACATTATTGGTCAGCTGTGCCAACAGGAACAGCAATTCAGCCTGGAGATGAAAATACAGAACACACTGTCAGATCTTGCAGCAGGACTCCAAGGCCATGATGCATTGTGTGGACTGGTTCAGGCACAATTGATCATTTTGCATTTCATGTAACCCAACACATTTTTCTTGCAAAACCACAAAAAAATTCTCTGCCACCACCATGGCCTGATTATAATTCAGTCCTACTACACAGTAAAGTCAGAATCCACTTACATGAGGACAATATCCCAACAGATACAGTAAGAAGTGACTTGCTCCTCCAATCCAACTGAATGCTTGTTGCTATCTAATCTCTTTACATTGCTATGATAACAATTAATTACAAGCAGAGATGGCTCATGTTCATAACCTACTTGAAGCTCTTAAAAAGCTTAACAAGCATCACAAAAAGAATTTTAGCAGTGACCAGGTTCCCTCTGCATTTTATCTGCAGCTCCTGAATACAAATGAGAAAGCTGCCCACCTGTCAGAGCCAGAGAGGGGGTAGATATCAGTACCATCCCAAAAGTCAGTGCAGGCCTCAAGGATGATGTCAGCTGTCCCATGAGAAAACATCTGCTCAGTGCCTGAAGTGTAGGAGAACAATGAGTCAGCATCACACATCCAGCTCCAGGAAGGGGATATCACACCAACTGCTGCCTTATTTGCTAAAACACGAGTGTTCCCACAAAATGCATTCCAGATATCCCCTTTTCCTCTGCTGAAAGCCTTCAGTCTCCATCAAGAAATTGCTCAGGACTGATGATGCACCTGCAACTGCCCTGTGTCTAACTGTGGGTTCAAGCAAGGCTGTGATAAAATGTGAGCCATGGAGTCCCTTCCTATTCTCCACTCACCCTGTGTATCAATCCTGCTCCTATAAGGCTGAGATAACATCTTGCTCCTGCATCCCACAGAGGAGAAGAAGAGAAATTCCTTTGTGCCTCTTGTCATGAAAGTACAAGCAGCAGTGATGAGAGACTATGGGGATCAAAGTCTGTCTATGCTGCAAAGTGCATTCATTTTTAGGCCAGATGTGGAACTAAAGTGTAAGAGCTATTCTTGAATACTTTTCATTCAAGTAGCAGAAGATAATTTGACCTGCCAGATAACAGCCTGTTTCACATTTTCACCCTGAAAATGTGTTAAATCAGGATGGGTCAAAAGTTCAACAGAAGAGACTCTAAAAAAGTAATTCATGCTGTCTTTAGGGAGAAGCTGAAAATCAATGGACATCACAGCTTGTCCTGTTTTTTTTTCTCCCCCTATTTTAGTTTTTAATAAAGACTGAAAATCTCTTATTCCTTCTTGTAGTCAGAGGTGTCAAAAAGTTTTTCTCAGAGGTGTGTGCCTGGGATGCAGTTCCCAGGCAAAGGACACAAGTTCAGGGATGTGGGGCTGTCCCCCCTCCACACCTCCTGCTCCCTCTCATTTGTATGGACCCATTAACATTTCCTGCACGTAAAGTCTCCCTTCCCTCCTCCAGCTGCTCTGTGACTTTGCCCCCAACAGCTTCAAAGCTGAGCTATTGAGAAAAAAAAACCACACACACAAAAAAAAAACCCAAAAAAACCCCACTGCCAAGAGAAATGAGCCCAAAGGTTTCTTGCAGGCATTTGCTGCTGACTGCTAATGCTCACACTGGCTAGTGAAATCCAGAGCCAAGAATATCCCCTCAACACAAACCAGGCAAGGACCTTCAGGAGCACTGGAGGATTTTCCAAAACATTGCAGCTCTCTGCTTTTGCTATAAATAGTCATCACAAGCCACGTTTATCAACATAACAAACCTCCCAGACGAATAGGAGCTGTGTGTGAAAGAAGGAGCCTGTCTCAGAGACACAATGGAGCACTTGTGCAGAGCTCTGGGTAATTTTATTGTATAAACACCTAATCCTTCCCACCTTGCTCCTAAGGTCAGATAGTCCTTGCTCAGAAAGAGGGAACAAAGGATGTTTATCCATGCCAAACCTATACCCTGGACACAGAGCAAAGGCTTGCAATGACCACATGCACAGATGTACTCATGTTCATGCCTGACAGCAACTGCAATCCATTTCCCATCCATTCCCACCAGAATCCCACTCCACAGCCCTCCTAAGGGGAAAGGGGCAGTGACTGCAGACACTATAACCTGAAAGGAGTTCACTGAGCTGTCCTTGCCAGTAAAATGAGCTCAGCCCTTTCCCTTCCCAAAGCACGAACTCTCAGGCCAGGATTTCTCTGGCAGAAGGGGAAAAACTGAATTAAACAGGGCAGGGGGTATGAGCAGCCATTCATGGCTGCTGGGACTCTTTGAGAAGAACCAAACTGCTCCAGCTGAGCCTGTGAGACAGATCAAAAGGAATGGAGCAGTGCAGCTCCAGCAAAGGAAGACAGAGATAGTATTGAGCTGTTTTACTCCATGGAAGACACCAGTGAGCACCTCATTTCCATGTGGTTACTATGGATCTGGGATGAACACTGCCAGGTGGTGAGACACATATTCCAATGGAATAGTAAGGGAATGCACAGATAAACTGCCTCCTATTTCTGCCACAGCTGTAGAATTTATGTATCTTGCTTTGGCTGCAGCATGTCATGGGAGTGGGTGGATTCAAAGATTTATTCACAAATAATGTGTGGAGAGAGGCAAGTTATGATCATCTGGTCTGACTTCTGCACAAACAGAGCCATTTGACTTCACTCAATGTTATCTGCATAATCCAGCATTTCTGGTTCTAAAATGGCAGTATTTTAGGAAATTTCAAGGGACTAGACTAATGTGTGAAAGGTGTTCCAAAGGTTAACTAAACGCAACTGGCAAAATTCCTCTTAGAATTTACTCTAGACAGCATAATCCAGGTCACACCTATTCGTCTGAGCTCCAGGCTCTAAACTAAACCGTTTAAAAGTGAGGATAAGGAGTTGAAATGAGGCAACATTAAAGGTTTTTTCTCTACACTAAAAATCTCAGCATCAAAATAATTCCTACTTACAAAGGCAAGATAGCAGCAATCAGAACAAATGAAAAAACTCCTTCTCAGATAAAGATAAAAATTTAAGAAGAAGTGGGTGAGAGAAGACAGTTAACCTGGTAAAAGTCTGGCCAGCACAATGATCATATTTCAGATTCAATATTGAACATATGTCAACTCTGAGAGCCAAGTTCAGTCAATTTAAGGAATTACAAAGAGACTAAGAGCTGACAGGCAAGCTGTTAAATCTTTCTGAGGTGCTTTAAGACCTCAACCAGCTGTACATCCTTTCCATCCTAGCCCATTGCTATGAGAGTAGGAAGGAGTAGAAAGAGTGCAGAAGTCTGCATGGCTTCAGGTTTATATTCATGGTCACTGTGAGTTTGCATGGGAGTTCTGTCATTTCTTATTAGTATGCAAGATAGGAGTGTGCAATGTAATACACTAGACAACTCACAAAGGTATTGGTTTATGATTGATCAGAAGGATGAGCATTATTCACTAAAACCCAGAGTGATCTTCAACCCTGTGCAGTATTAGTTTCACTACCATCATGAAATCTATGAAAAACTCAGTAAACCCATACCATGCTCTGCACTGCCATTTGTTCCCAGAAAACAGGTCTGTTATGTGCTAAGATTTTTTTTAATTATTTATGATTCTGGAGTGAGTCAAGGCTGGGAAGAATTATCCCTCTCAGTATACCACAGATGATCACTGAGGTTTGTTAATCATAACTGCACTGGCCATGGGCAGAGCAGGGGCATCACCCCACAGGGACTCCAGGCTCTTCCAGCCTGACATTTTCAGGACTCTCTGAGGAAAAGCTCCCGCTGTGCCAAGCAGATGCCCAGAGAAAGAGGCAGCCTTACTGGTAGTGGTGTCCTTCACAAACAGGTTAATCATGTGGCTCAGGGGGGGTCTCCTCTTGGTGATGGATGAAAGCTTCCCCAGGATGGTTTCTTTAACCATCTCATCACTTGGCAGGCGGTACAAAGCCAAATAGTTCTCCTGCTTGAAAAGATCTTTAGCACCTGGTGTGAAACCTGAAACATGAACACAAGGAGGAGGAAAATCAGGCTCTAATCACTGCAAAAGAAAAGTCCCCTCTCCTGCTTCTGTGCCACCCACTTTGCCTGTACTCATTCTGACACCTCCCCAGGAACTGGTAGGTGAGCTGTGCTCACTGTACATCTATGTAAATATGGCTCAAGATCTAGGATGAAAAACACTCAAAAGGACTAGATTAGTAATTAGGGTTCAAGCTCTTGTTCACTTATGAGAGTAACTTTGACATCACAAGACAGCACAGAAGTGAGTTCAAGTTTCCAGGTTTTAATCCTAGTGTTACCTCTAACCTTTTACCATTCTCATGCCTCCATTTTCCAATCTATAAAATGAGCTGAGCTACCTCATTTATCCCCACACTTCCTGTAAAGTCCTACTGTAAAGACAGGCCAGATATCTGTTCATTAGCAGGTATTCTTTGTCTTCTGATGAGACTGGCAGACTCACACCAGAAGAATATGAAAGCTAGCCAGGGCTGGCTGGTGCTATCCTTGATGACATTTGTTCCTTGGATAGCGCTGACAATGTCAGAACTTGCCAAAAGCCATGTCTTTAATAAACTCTTTTGGCAACCAAACAACAACAGAGTCAGCTCTGTTGATTTGCACCTCAGCAAACGGGACTGGGGAAATATTCTCGTGCTCTCTAAGGATTGTCTATGACAGCTCTGATTTCTCCATGTCTTTTCATGCAGTTCCTCCTCACCTATCAGCCTGGCAAGCTCACAGAGGCCCCAGGGCACGTGGACAGGCAGCACAGCATTGTGAGTCTCCTGCAGGGCAATGTTGCAGAGGTGGTCGGAGAAGCGGCACAGCCGCTCGGTCACGCCGGCGTTGCACAGGTTGAGCAGCACATTCAGGCCCAGAGGTTTGAGGGAATTCAGGTGCATGTGCCAGTTGGAGTCATCAAACTGGATGCAGGAGGGGTTCTGCTGGTCTTGGGACAGGCTGAGCATCTCCAGGTGGTAGTCACACACAAAGTCTTCAGCCTCACAAGCCAACACCTCGCTGTCTCCAACAACCTGGTCCAAGGGGCAGAGAAATAGTAGTTGGTTACAATGAATATGGCTTGAGCCTAGAATCCTGCAGGGAGTTCCCACTTAAATTCCCCAACAGTGGGGACTTTATGGGTTTCAGTTTGTGTTCTAGCTCCACAAAAGCCTATTTGTGCACGCCTCCAGCAAGTGTTACCTCAGTATGTTCCTCCTCGCCACCCTCCGTGTCCTTGCTGAAGCTCACGTTGGATCCAGAGGGATGTTTGCTCCTGCTGTTTGGCTTTCGGTGGGCAGAGGCTTCAGGAGCCTTTGGAGCATCACCAGACCAGTTGTTCCTCTCTTGTTCATTGGCCATGTGCACTGTGTCTGCCAGAGGGGCAGAGAGCAAAGCATCTCTTTCATGGGGCTGTGGAGACCAACAGAGCGAAGGGTGGTGATTCAATGGTTGAACACAAGGCACTGCTGATTCATCTGCTGCTTCAGGACTCCTATAGAAAAGGATCCTGGCTTGCTTCTTCATCTTTAAGCAAAGAATTATGGCACAGGACTTCTCTACAAGGCCCCTCTATAATATTACATTGTGTGACAGTCAAACTATGACTGCAGCAAACACTCTACATTATGGACTAAGGGTCACTCACCTCATCTTCCATCTCAGGATGGCAGAAGGACCTTGTGGAGAGCTCATCAGTCAGGTCTTCATGGCTGTCATGAGGAGGTTCCACCTTCCCACTGAAGAACAGAACAGTCTCTGGGCTGGGGTTTGGCCAGGAAAGAATTCCCTGCTTGTCTACACAGCAGAGCACCTAGAACATCCCACAACACCCCAAAAAAAGCAAAATCTTAGTGAAAACATCTCAGTGTTCATGCATAGTTGTAAATATCATGACTTCAATAAATACATGGGAGGATAGACAAGTCTCTCCTTCACCAACTTTCTCTCTTAAGAAACTGCACCTAACACTCCAAGAAATCCAAGAATTCTTGGCTCTAACAAGACTGATGGGTTGTTTAACACAAATTTTACTACAGCATATTACAAAACTAGGCATGAAGACCAAGGGAAGGAAGCAACTAGTCAGCCTATTTCACCAGCTTGTACCTTACCAGGACTAAAACTAGCTGGTTCTTGTACAGGAATCAAGAGGATAATTTGACCAGAACCAGAGCTGGAAAATACAGACATCCTGTCAGATGCAACAGAGTATCTCAAACCATTATTTTAGCCTGCAAATGTGCTTGGACATGACAAGACAGTTACAAACTCTTCTACAAAGACAGGTGCCTGAAGGGTTTCTAATTCCAGCACAGTGAGCTGATTACAAACAGTCTGTGCTCAGGGAAAGATGACATGAATAATGCAAATGAAGCATCCTCACAGGCCTCCTCTTTCTGACAAGCCAGCAATACTCACAGTGACAGATCCCAGACTGTGGAGCAAGCTGGAAGTGAAGCTCAGAGTTGGGGATTTGCCTTTTAAAACACAGAGGAAGTGGCTCCAGATACAGCGTATCATTTCCTGAGGAGGGAAGCAGAGGACACCAGCCAGTTAGAGACTCATTCAGTGGAAGATGAAGGGAGAGAAGGAAAAAGGGGAATATGACATTACCTGCTTTCACTTTCAACACAGGGATACACTGTAAGATAGACATCAGTCTCTGTGGGAACCTGTTACCTGATACAGTGCTGGTGTTCTCCAGAGAAAAGCATTTCTTCCCCTTTCCACTGATTGTTAACAGTCAGTCTGACTGTTGAATTGAGAATTCACTGAAACTACCTCTTGTCTACCCAAAAACACAGAAATGAATCCTGGAGTGAGTTCATTTCAAGTGAATTAGTTGTCACCTCTTGGTGTTTTTATCCTGAAGTACCTCAGCACCCTGGATTGTGGAGTTTGAGGCCTTTGGTTTCCCACCACCATGCTGCAAATCAGGTAAAGGATGGGGTCCCTGTGGTGAGGTGACTTGCCCAAGGTTACTGACACAATTAGAACATTGGGAGCAAAGCCAAGGTGCCCTTACTGCTCCATCCTTACAAAGGAACTGTAATGGAAGGGAAAGAAGAGGACATTTTGCAAAATTAAAATATCCAGTTGGCACCCTTCATCTTCCACACAAACATGCTTCAGAGGGAGTCTGGATAGTAGCAATCAATCCAAGCACCAGAGCTGTATGTTTTCCTCTGGCAATCCTAAAGCCAACAAAACCAGGATTGAATTACTGTGTTGTTTTACTGCTTTTTAGCTGTTATTCTGGAATACTGTGACTGCAGAGCACTCCCCCCAAAGCTCCTCAAATCATGTTCCCTGGATCCTAGTGGTTAGTACAGCAGTAAGCTCAAATGCAAAACAATCTGGAGTTATCACCAAGAAAAAAAAAAAAAAGCTCTTATTTAAACCAGTTTCTTCTAAGCAAAAATGTTAAATTTTTGTAAAGAAACAGATCTCAATAAGGTAGGTCAGCTAAAATCACTCCCATTTAATATCTGAAAAACATCTCAGCTAAATGATGAACTGACACAGAAAGGCAACAAAATATTTAGCAAAGGAAATGTGTGTGCATCCATGTGCATGAGTGACTGGGAGCAAGGAGACAGGAATTGATTCTTATGATATCTAGGGATTTTAAATCTCTCCTGGAGCCCATCTGCCTCCTTACAGAAAGGGGAACCTTAACTCCAGATTAGACAGAGAAGTATCTTTCCTCTACCCACCTGTTTAATCTGGATGATGCAATTTAGAGTGGCCAGAGCAGTTCCTTCCCCAGAAAAAGGGCTCCTGAATGTTTAATTCCCCCAGCTTTGGAAGCACCAGTAATGTGCTTAAGCCTGATAAGAAGCCTATGGAGCAGGATCAGACTTTTAAAAAGCCTGAACATCCCACAGACCCCTCTGCAGTTTGGTCTGGGTGCTGACCACCATTCCCTCTGGGTTTTGGTTTTGGCATGAACAAGGTTTTTCTGGTACAAGCAAAATACTTCCCTTCTTTCAGACACACATCATACCCAGTTTATTTTACTTCTGGAACAGGACTTGAAAAAGGTACTGCCTCCAGGATAGAAACGTTTGATTTCAAACCATTTTGCAATGTTCAGAAAAGCACAACTGCAGTATCGAGGTCACCTCAGTCTCTGGTCAGCACAGCAGTATTTACATGGGGAGGCAGAGGGGAAAGACATGCAACCTGCATGCACAGCAAATTAAAGCAACAAAGGAGTGACAATGGACAACTGACACAAGTAAAAAGGGTCTAGCAACAAGCAGGAGATCAGAGAGGAAGGGAAAGGATACCATGAAGCTCTGCAGTGAAGATGGAGGAAAACAATTCATAATAATAGTACCTGAGAAGATACCATCTCTGTGTAGCTGCTGAGAGTGTCCTCTGAAAACTTAGCAAGCTGCAGCAAGAGAAGAGACCAGTTACTATAATTGTGCTCAGAAATGTGCCATGAGGAACAGCCTTCCCTCAGGATGTGCCTTCAGGGAGGAGAAAGCAGGAGTCCTGCTCCGTGGGAATCGCTGTACCAAGGCAGACCGATAACTATCAAAGCAATTAAGTCTTTAATGGACTCTGTTTTTATCTGCTTGTGAAGCACAGGCAAAGTGCTTGGTGCTGTACATCACAGAGGAACACACAGTCATTACCTAAATGTCTACAGAGAAAAGAATAGCAATTAGATCCAGAGGAGGCTTTTTCTGGGTGGTTATTTTTAGTCAGAAAGAGCCAGGATTGAGTGATCTGATTTTAACTTATATGGGTCAGTTACAGGAAGGGAGCTGGAAGAGGGGTTGGAAAAGCAGGTGCCTGGAACACAATGGACACAGAGGAATGAGGGGATATGAATGGGATGTGGATAGGAAAGGAAAAGAAATTATAGCAGGGCACCACCACGGCGCTCTTGGAATCACACTGAGAAATTCACTACCTCAGAATTTTTGCATCTAGCACAAAGTATTCCACACTAGATGTAAGTTAAATTTAAATCTATTCATAACCATAAGTGAACATGGCAATTACATTTATATGTAAATAAAACCATAGCCCAAATAATAATGCATATATCTGGCACTTGAAAAAGGATCAGTTTAACAGAGCTGAAAAAAGCCAAGAGAAATCTGTCAGAAATCATTTAAACTGTGAACTACAAAAGATAATTAGGAACTGGTTAAGAATATTGTGTTACAATTTTAAAAAGCAACTATCCCATAGTAAAAATAAGAGAACAGTTTTGAGTGGAAGTGAAAATAGAAGCAAGAATTAACATAAAAAATAAGGAAAAGTATACCAGTAGGAAATTAAAACCAGACTACTGCTTGTTAAAGACAGTGAAATTGCAAGTGACATTGTAGGCAAGGCAGACTTGTTAAATAAATGTTGCTATTCCTCATTCAGTGATACAATCCTACCATAGGATAACTATGAAATATTTTCCATTCCAACACCAGCTACTGAAAGCAAATATGTTTAAATTAGCAGGCCTGGACAATGACTGTTACTGCTGACTTTGCACAAGGCTTGAACTATGGATTAAGTCCCAGTTCAATGGAAGTGGTGCCAATGCCCAAAAAGGGAAGGAGAACCATCCAAGTTACCACAGGACCCCAAACAGACTTTGATTTCAGACAGAATAGAGGAGTAGCTAATATGAGACTCAATTAAAAGAAGTGGAATATTACAATCAGTGCCAAACACCACAACTATATGGGCAGCAAATCTCCTCAAACTATTGTGATACCTTTTTGGAGAAAATTACAAATTTGACAGATAAATTACTGCTTTTGACATAGACCATTTGGTAATTTGACTTGATTCTAAATGCTTGACTAGTTTTCTAATGAAAATACTGAAGTAATAGGGCCCATGTTAGATACATTAGAAACAGACTATCTCTAAATGGAACAGAAACAGAAATCATTTGCAATAATGTGTTACTAGCTCAAGCAGGGAAAAAGCTGGGTATTTTGTTAACATCCTGAAAGAAAACCAAAACCAACACATTACTGATAGAGACTGTAAAGGATACAAAGCTTAGGACAGAGTGCAATGTAAAGAGGACAGACAACTGTCACAGAACAATAAGGATTGCTTGGGCAATGTGCAAAAAACATGTATCCCAACAGGCACAAAACTAAGGCTGTGTATTCAGGTGCAAAAATGAAGGCTGGACTTATAGAAAGGTTGGACTTGCTCAGAAAGCAGTAACTGCATCTGAACAAAGCCTGGCCTTTTAAAGCAGTGGCTGAAAGATCTAATGGGATCCTTTGTTGTACAAACACAGACCAGAAAGTCCAAATTATTCTGAAATTTATCAAAAGCACAGCTATTACTGGAATATTTTGTGGGGTTTGAGATTCATAACCCTACAGTGTTCCTGAAACAGTGGAGAAAGCTAAGAGGAACACCAAGAGAAAGATTAGAGGTTTGGAAAACATGCTTACAGTGCCTCAAGGTGCTTAACTGTTTACTCAACCAGGCATGGTAAAAAGGAATGTGAGTAGTTACAAGAGACCAGAATTTTGATTGATATGCTCTTTGCTCTTAAATCTAGGAGACAGATGTAAACTTTCCAAGGGCTGGAAGTCAGATACTGCAGAAATTCCCACTTACACAGAATGTCCATTTTTAGCAATGAAGGTAAATGAGACAACTCATCAAAGGCAGTACAAATGTTTTCAAACCAGCAGTAAATTCCTTTCTAAAAGGAATCTTGCTTCAGTCCACCTGTAGTAATGAAACTTGAGGCAGGGGCTTGTTTAGGGGAGCACTGGTTTCTGTCCTCTCAACCAGTCACAAGGGTCATTTCTGGCCTTGAAAAATTGGGAATCAAACAACCTGAACATGACAGGAAGGGGAAGAAGATGGAGAAGTGGCCAAGTTGCCACCAAGTAGGCCAAGTGATTGGAGAGGAGAAGGGTCTTACCTGCTACATTTTGAACAGAGAAGAGAGAAGGGAGGAGGGAAAGAGAGAGGCCAAGTGACTGCCCTGGTGAGGGGGTGAGTGACCAAGGCATATCACAGCAGCTGTTCTGCAGCAGCAAGGCTGGAGGAGCATGTCTGAGATGCCACAGAAAGAGCTGGCTGGACAGACAGAGTTGCCTGGACAAGAAAAAGGAGAAGACAGGAAAGAAAAAAAGGAAGTGCAAGTATGAGTGACAGAGCACATGGGAGTGTTGAGAATGATGAAGCAAGGAAGTCAAGGAGCTCTGTCTTTTCCCAGATGAATTGCAAATTGTGAAGGGAAAGAGAGAGGTTTCAAAAGTACAAACCAAGTGATGCTGAGAATGGGTAAGAAAGGTAAAGTGGCAAAAACACTGAGAAGAGATCCTAAAGGTGCAAATGCTGCTAAGGGACGTAACGTGTCCTTCCTCCCAGAGTATGGGCAGCTTAGTCATGTTCAGCTAGAGAAAAAAGATTAGAGAACACAGACCCAGGGCCACAGAGGCCAAGGAAGGACAAGAAGGAGAGAGAAACTCTGTCCAAGTAACAGAAGTTGCCACAGAAGACAACCACAGCTCAGTGCACTTCACCAGTACTGCCACCAGGACAAAAGAAGGGACATGCAACAGCACATCCAACTCAAGATCATATCCCATCAGACCACCAAACACCACTCCCCAAACCAGCACAACCACCAGAAACTGCACCTACTCCCTGACCTACTCAAAGGCAAACAAAGCCCCAGAACCTCAGGAAAGGATTGCTCAGCCCACAGGGCATTGCAGAGGATATGATGTATCTCATTCCTTCTCCGTGGCTACATATTGCCTAGTTACAGCCACCACGTGGCATTGCTCTCCGTGTTGACCCCTCTGACAAATTATATTTATCTGGCAGAAAGCACATGCCTTGAAGAGATTTACAGAATCACCAGAGCTTCCTATCACCTTGGGATATCTGTTGAGAGGCTGAAAAAATGAAAGCATCTGTTCAAGAACCAATATTGTACTCCAGGGAGAAGGCACAGCCGGGACAACCAAAGATCCGACAAGGTTTTACAATCGTGTGGACACATCTGCTGAATTCAGTGTGCTCACTTCACAGAGCTTTTTTGTCTCCTGCCCTTGTCTCTGCAATCATTTGATGTGGAGAGAAACCTACCAGTGAGGTGGATGAGGCCTTGCTCATCTGGGCCAACACTCTGGCTTCTCCAAAGGCTGTAGCGAGAATCCACAGGACAGGAAAGAGCAACGGAAGGATGGGTAAGACACCATTCACCTGAAAAAACCAACCTGTCATCACCAACAAGCACAGAGACTGTAAGTCAGAACCTCCCACACAACATCTTTTCCACCACCAGTGAGAGTATAAGGATAAATGGCCAGGGCAAGAAGGAGGGGAACTGGAAGCAGGGTGAAACAGTGCACACCTTAGGGGGGTTTAATGAAGGAGGCCATGAATCAATCACACCAACTTGCAGATGTTTTTCCTGCTGAATTTGGTGTAAACTCTAATGAGTTTAATTTTAATGGCAAAGGATACCATATATAGATACAGATAAACACATACATAGCAAATGAGAGAGCAAAACATTTAAAGGTAAGTCTGTAGGAATGTCCAGGGAAGTTCTGTTGTCCTACTCCAATGAGTGCTCCTGGATCCAGCATGCTTCCAGATCCAGGAAGCACAGGATGCTGTCATAGGATGAATTAAGTCACTAAGGGAGGGAATCCATCTTGGTGGTGCTCTGGGGAGGAAGTGCAGTGAAGCTCAGAGCTCTCCTTTACCTGCAGCTGAAGAAGAGTGTACTGCCAGGAAGCAACTCCAGGAGCTTGGAAAATGAAGCGCACGGCATTGGTGATCAGGAATCCAGCCTGCAATTCAGAGATGATATTGTCACTTAACTACTGGCACTTGCAGGGAAGGTGTTTTCAGTGCCTTCTAACATTCTCAGCCCTGGGGAAAGTATGAAAAATATATTTTTGATCTGCTGCTGCAGTTCCTCCCTCCACTCTCATGGTTACGTGGCTCAGCATCTCTGAACTGCTCAAGGTAAACAGAGATTCAGCTGCATGAGTGAGCCTGGCCACAGCTTCCTGTTGATGGCAGCAAATTCCTCAGATTTATTGACAAAACATGGCTATTCTCAAGGACAAAGGCTTGGAATGAGACCTACCAGCACGATAGGGACAGCGTATTTCAGCATCACTGACTGTACAGTGAACCTCTCATTATCCAGGGCTGTCACAGGCCGTGACAGAGCCATTTCCAGGCACCACCTAAAAAACAGAAAATAGCTTGAAATGTCAGCAACCAAGACCCTAACCCTTCACTTTCCTTGGATATAAACCTCCAAGCAGACCTGATCAGAACATTGTGCTCAGCCTGTGCTATGAGGGAGGGCTGTCAAAAGAGAAGCCAACATCTACAATAAGAGTATGGCACTTGCCAGAGTAATCTTGCAGAGTTGCCAAGCAAACTCCTCAGGTCTCCTCACCTGCTTAGCAGGAAGGCAGCAACAAGGACACAGAGAGCTGGGTAGGCACTGTGCCCTGCATTTAACCCACCTGACATTATCAATTATTGGGGTCTTCAACACACGGAAGAGACGATAGAGCTGAGGATTCTGAGGTCCCTTCTTCACTTCTCCCCTTGGGGAGGGTGGGGGTGAGAAGGGTGGAAATAGATCTCCAGGCTCCAGAACTATGTGCTCATCATCCTGCAAGAAAGGTCAGAGAGCCCCAAGGTTTGTGTTCAAGCACATTTGGTTATTTCATGAGAATTGGCATTTGGAGTGAAAGTTACAATTAAAACCACCAAAGGTAAATTTCAAGCTTTAAACTTTTTCCAACCTTCTTCAAACAGTAAAAT
Organism: Polioptila caerulea; assembly: GCA_013397295.1. Classification (NCBI taxonomy): domain Eukaryota; kingdom Metazoa; phylum Chordata; class Aves; order Passeriformes; family Certhiidae; genus Polioptila; species Polioptila caerulea. Next base: position 209,026 of record VYXF01005528.1, on the reverse strand, counting down.
CTTTGTATAGATCTTCTAAGTGAGTAGTTAATTTACTTCTACACCAGGTATTTTATATTACCTTCTTTTATAATAAATCAGTAGTACGGAGAAGGTCAAAGCAGACATACTTTATTTCTGCATATAAAAAGCAGGATAAAGGATGAGGTTTGTATGTCATATTATCCTACTGGATAGATTCACTCCACTTATATTTAGCAGTACATTACATTTTCCCCTTGACCTGAGAGAGGAGGAAATATGGTGCTTTTGTAGAACATTAGTGTCTCCTGTCCAGTGGGTTTGGGAGTTCATGGAGAAGATGCAGCCTGGCTAAGTATGCACAATCCTTGACTGAACTGGAATTTCCAGCTATTTTCAAGGTCAGAGGAAAACAAACACTCCAATAATCTGTACTCTGGGAATTAGAGCATTAGCAAGAAAAACCTGAGAAATATATTGTTATAGGCCAGGGAAATTAGACAAGCAAGTTACCTTAATCCCTCTCAGAGAAGCAAATGACTCCTGGCCTGGCCTCAAAGCAACAACATCTCCTTCTACCAAGAGGCTCACGGGCAGGTTGACAAGATGCCCATCCCTGTAGGCCCAGTGGAGGGACCAGGATGGGGCATAAGGCATGTGAAGGTCAGGGTACATGGAGTCTGGCCATTTCACCTCTTTGCCAAGTGTATCTGAAAGCACAAAGTGCGAAAGAATGAAGTGGTAGCAATTCTAGATTTACATCCTGTAGTGGTTTTAAGTCCCCAAATGTTAAGCTCAGCCCATTCCCATGATCTTTTATCATCTCCCTCTTCCTCCTTGGTGGCTTTTCCCTTCTTTCTCCACCCACTATTAACAACTAAACAGTCATTTAAAAACTAAAAGCTAAAGGCTGTCCTTAAAACTGCCCCACTGAAATAAACTGCCCCCTCAGGTCCCAAAGCCCTCATGGAGACGATGCTCATGCACAGCAATTTATTTCCTTCTGCTCCATGTTGTGGTACAACCCCACGTGTTCTCCCCTCATCATCTGCTGCAAAGCAGATATTTTTATAAGGATATGAGGATTTGAATTACTCCAAAGCACAGCCATAACAGACGCCCACCTGCTAACACAGAGCTTGGAAGCACATGGCCACATGACAGCTCAAAATAACTATTTTACAGGACAGGCATGAGGAGAACACACTTCCCACAGCCTGTTTCTGTGCAACACGGGGAGGATAGGAAGCTTAATTAGGAATGCACGTGGTCAGGTTTGGGGAAAGATTCAATGGGAGGAAAACAAAAGAAAAAATGGGATGGATGAAAGAGACCTCACCATTTATCTTATCCACGATGGTCTGAAGCCTCCTCTCCACCTCTCTGCACTTCAGCCTCTCCTGACGCCCAATCATGAGGAGATCCAAGAGGAGCAGGAGGAAGAGTGCCAGTGCATTGACTATCTCAGCACCTTGGCTTCACACAGCAAAACAGGAGGAAGCAGAATGCAGATGAGGTTTGAGTAAATGAGCAGAATACACTGCCAGACACCCACAGAGATAAACATACAACTGCCTTGTTGTTTATTCCCACATCTCACAGATTTATGGCTCAAAAAGAAACACATGATCACACTTCTTGTTTAGGATGACACCAGAGAGGTCTGAAAGGACACAACTCAATTAAAAAATACTTTACAAATATAGTCAAGGCATGTATAGCACACTAACTTCTCCCATGAGCCACTTATTTCTCCAGTTTCAAAATACTTCCTAACTATGGTAATGTCTTAGGAGTTTTAAAGATCTAGGAATGCTGTAGAAAAAAATCCCCTCCATCTCTCCATAGGACACTCTCTGGGTCTATTAGAAGTAGAATTAAGTTGGCTGCAATTGTGTGAAAGGGATTGATAGGAAATTACCAGTGTGAGTATGCTGATATCTAGATATCTAGACAGAATGAAGGACAACACTTATGACAATCACACACAGTACCAAGATGATATAAAACCACCACCTTGCTTCAGTTAAGCAGCACAGGAAGCTTTGCTCACCTCCCCTGTGGCTGGCTCCCATAGCAGCACAGCAGCAACAGCACTGCCAGCAGCATCAGAGATGCACCAGGCCAGTGGAAACAGGAGCAGCGGTTACCATGGTACAGGAAACTGCTCCTCCACACCTCCTGCAAAGGGAAAGCAGCACACAGTCAGCACTCATGGAATACAAAGCCAGACGTTTGGAAAAACAGAGTGAAAAAGGGTGAAGATAGCAGTGGTGCTCCAGGGGGAACAGAATTTGCAAAACCCCTGAACATGACACGGAGCATCCCAGGTCCATTGTGTGAATCCTTCAGCACCAATGGATATTCAGCTGGTGAGTCTGGGTGAACACTCTCTGCTTTTCCCTTGATTGGAAGAATGAAAAGGCTTCCGTGCCAGGCTGTCCCATTGTCACTGACCAACCAAGGAACACTTTTAAGCACTGTGCATAAACACTGGCCCTTTGTGTTTGACACACATGCCAGGCAAACACAGTGGACATGGGGAGACTGCTGAGCTTCACAGCTCTTTATCTCCACCTGAGATGGACCCTCTAAGCTCACTGCCTTTAGTGGCTCTTGAAGTCCTGAGATCCTTCACAGGGCAAGAGGCATCTTCCCATAGAGCTCTGGCATCCAGGAGAGATGTGCTGACAGAAACTCACCCTCAGGTAGATTCCTTTGTTCCCAAGGACTTTAGCTGCTCTACACCTGGACACTCTGTGAGGGAATGCAGCCAACTTCTGTTTAGCCCTCACCTTTACTTTGAGAAGGGGAGACCAAGTGCCCAACTTGTGCTGTTTGCTGCCTCACCTTCCATGAAGTGCCTTTTTTCCGTTCCTTCTGATGCCCCTCCAGCAGTGCTGACAGTTGGTCTCTCAGGATCGTGAGGGCTTTCTTTGTGGTAAGGCCCAAACTTGAGGTCATCTCATCCTGCCAGAAAAATAAACTGGTTAGTGCTTCTCTGTTTTCCTTTTAGGCTTTTTCCTGGTGGCTGACAGAGCATGTGACTGTGAATGCCCTGCACTCATCACCAGCCTGATTCTCCATTCTCCTGAAATCATCTTTCCCTCCTGTGAACTTTAGACTGCTGGCTGGAATTAGAACACTTAGATAGTATCAGGTAAACAAACCAGTCCTGACTGCACTGATAAATACTTTATCAAAGCACAGTACCAAGTCATTTCTGTGAAACAAGATCTAATCAGTAGAGGCTGAGGACAATACAAACAGAAGTTATGCAGGCTTGAACTGGTATCAGCTTGTAGAGACAACAGAACACAGTTATGGTAGAATTTTAATCATACAGGATGAATTTTGCCAACAATAGTAAAAATTAGGTAGTAGAATATCTGCAATTCAAAACAAGAGTGGTCCAATTTCCACAACTGCTTATTACAGATTTTTGTGAGTCTTGTCTCTCTCGCTGCTTTGATGCAGAAGCTCCCAGATTTAAATGCTGGGTGGTGGATCAGTTCAGGACCAGACACGACCCTGCCACCAACTCCTCCTTTTACAAGAACAAACACTGGAGTTTTAAGTGCTGAACTGCAAGGGAGACATTTGGTCTTGCAGGGAGCACAGCACCGCTCCCTCAGTGCTCAGCAAAGAGGCAGCAGTCCCAAAGGACACATCCCAGGACTGTGCCACATGGAAAACACTGCCAGCAGATGCTCATAACAACAAAGTGGGGTAAACACTTGCATTTCTGGGCCAGCAGCATGAGTACTTTCCTTTCTCCAAATCACAGATTGCAGTGAGGTACTGGGGGCACGAGATCACTGACAGCAAATCAATAGGGAAGGAAGAGCAGGCAGGCGCCCATGAGAGGGCTACAGCAGGGAGCTGCTAAATAAAAGTTCTCATGGGCATTTCATGTTTTAATACAAACACATCGAGCATGTACAGCACACAGGATATCCTGCATGCTGGAAATGTCCACGCGTGCCATACTGTGCCCAGAGTACAGAACTACTGAACATAAACAGGCAGGAAGTTTGTCCCTCCTGTCCCCACAAGTGTGACACAGCCCAGAGCTGCAGCTCTTCCTGCTCTTGTAGCTCTTCCCAGCCCTGCCAAACCACTGTGGTCTCAAAATGCAGCAGTTCTGCTCCTCAGGAGCTGCTTGCACACAACCAGCTCTGCTAGTGCAGCTTGACTCTGATCTGTTCTTCCTGTTCTTTAACTGCATGGTTTGATGATGAACATTTACTGGAAACTAGTCTTGGACTAAAGACTCATTTGTATTGATGCTCCAATCCAAAACTGTAACGCAGTGTTGAGGAATAGAACATAAATTCTCTTTCAAATACCATCTACCATACACACAGACCCTCCCCACCTATCAGGGACAACGTGAAACAGCAAATTCTGTCCAGGCAGAGTCCAGCAATGCTGCTTTAGCTGCACTTTTAAAGAACTAAAAATAATCCTGCTGCAGTTTTCATTCTCTGTGTTAGTTTTAGGAATAGAGGAAGCAGTTCTGTGTTGTTCTTGGAAGCAGCCCAGGTAACATCAGCACAGGACTAAACATAGGAGTGTCTCAAAGACTCCCAGAGGAGAAGATGGCAGAGGAGCTGGCACCAGCCGTGCTGCTGCACCACACAGTGCTGCAAACAGGAGAACAACACCGAGCAAGGCACAATCAGGCTTCTCTCTCATCTAACTGCTGCCTGTCTGGGGCAGAGCAAGGCACCCACAGAAATAGAAATCCTCTCCAACATGGGGAAAGCAGACAGATAAATAAAACACAGAGAACAACAGGCAGCAGAAATAATAGGGACTTGAACTGAAAAGCAAAGTCTGCTTAGACACCGAGCTGGTTCCAATAGACACCACAGGAGCTACAGAAGAAATGAGAGGAAAGCTGCACTTAATGCCAACATCTAATACAGCCACACAGTGCCTGGAAAGAGAAACTGCCACAGCTCAGCAGGCAACGAGCACAAAAAGGCAGCAAATCCAGAGATAATCCAAAAAGGTTCCTGAAACACTTGCACACCTGCTCCAGACTTTACCCAGGAGTTATCGGTTTGGCACAGTGTCAGTCAAGATAAGGGCAGCCACAATGGAACGTGGCTGCAGCAGGTGACAAAGGACAAGTGCAGTGTGGCAGAATGAGAGAAGAGGAAGGGCAGGAAGGGCAGGGATTGTTAAACACCCATCCTGACACTTAGAACATGGAGTATTTGGCAAAGGAGGCAGAGCCAGTCTGATAAACACTGTAATACTGGGAGGGAGGGCTGCTGGGGGCACTCGGGTCACCTGCTGTGGGTGAGCATCAAGGGAAAGAGCCTGGGACCCAAATGAAAGGGACAGGCAAGAAGAGCCACCATGAGCTCCTGGCAAGGAGCAGCTCCAAGTTTTTGCAACAAAAGCTGCCCTGCTAAGTCATCAGCTGCTAATGAGGCATTTTTCAAACGCCCTTAAGTAAATCTTTGGCAAACCCAGGCGCTCTGAAGCTGTCCCAGAGGGATCTTTCCAGCCTTTCATCAGCTGCAAGTGCTCTTCCTGCCACAAACCAGGAAGTGAGCACCCCAGGGTGAAGAAGCCGTTCACAGCAGGTGTCAGTTAAGGGCTAAAAAACCTCAACATTCACATCTTTGCTTTGGAAAGTTACACTCAAAGAGAAAGCTGCTAATTTTCCGGTCCAAACAGAAACAGCAAGACACCTTCCCACCCAGCTGCCTTAGCATAGGGTTTCCTCTGAAGAACAACAAAGAGTGAGCAGACAGTAAATTCCAGCTCACAGTGAAAACAAACCCCTGATGGGTATCAGGAGGCATTTTAAAAGGCTGTATTTTAGTTTTGCCTGTGCCTAAAGGCAAAAAGTCCTAAGGACAAAATGAGCAGTTGCTTCCTCCTTTGCCCTGGAGAGCACAGGAACCTCCAGGTGCATTTAGGGCTCCTCTGGGGCTGACCCCTGCCCTGGCCATCCCAGCCTCAGTGTGAGAGGTATGGCTGGAGCCAGGTAAAAAGAGGATGATTGCATCCTTCTGCTGTGGGATGATATCAGGGCTCTCAAGAGTTGTGATCTATGGGTTGGCTGTTAGGGGAAAAACAGTGCAGGACATTTCCTTTGTGCATGTGATTTTATTTTCTAGAGGCAAGGAATTTGCTCAGGTGTGGACTGGAGGGGAACAAGAGATGTGTGAATTTCTCCACTCGTAGTAAATATTCCACATGTTAAATTACTGCTTAGCTTGCCTGAAAACATTAGGGAAAGGGAACCTGAGATCTTGCAAATGCCCAGGGTTAGGAGCTGGTTTGGCTCTTCAGGAAGGAAACAAGAAGCAGCAAAGGGGCAGGAGATGAGGAGTCACAGAATCTATAGACTTTTCTTTGCCTTGTCCTTTCAGTTGACCCTCCATAGTTTGACAGGGGTAAATAAGATGTCAAATACCCAGGAGCTTGTTTAAATCCATAGCCTTGCCTGGCTCATGGCAAAAAGGTTCTCTTTGCCTTCCTCAGGGGTTGCAGGAGCATTTTCAGGCTGATAGGCAGGGAAAATGTGGTTATTTTCTGATTTTTCCTCCCACAATGTGAAGCTGTTCCTGAGCAACACCACCTACCCATGTCTGCTTCCTGCAGCCCACCTTTATCCTCACGCAAATTCACCACTGAGCTCTCTTCCTAAAATTCACATCTTGTTCTTTTACACATAGAACCATTTTAAAATTACCTTAAAAGTTTATCAGCCATCTCACACTCTCTGCTACCTGATGAAAGACAGAGGTCTTGCAGTTTCCTTCCAGAGGAACAGAGAAGTAGAGCCCAGAATGTGTACAGAGAAATGGACACAAAATATTAGTATATTTAAGTCCTCTTGTATTTTTTCACAGCCATTACACATCCATAGTAGCATATTTATTTGTTGTACCAGCAAATGTTGATATAATATGTGCCAAATATTTTTTTTTAATAAAACAGGAACACAAATATATTCCTTGCTTTCCAGAGCAAAGTGGGTTGAATCATCCTCCATCCTCTGTGGATTCAGTCTCTTGCAGAATAAGGGATTCTCACCAAGACTGCTGTACACTGGAGTCTAACTGCCTTTACAAAGACTTTTTAAACAAATAAGGGAACAAAACACAAAATATTTGCTGCAAGTTTCAATTCTCATAGACTGTAGATCCAGCCCTCTGATTCAGAGTGGTGGAAAACCCCTGCAAGGCATTTGTCAGACTCTTTCCCTCTTTCCAGGCTGCACTCACTAGGCTCCTTTTATAACACCTCTGCACAATTGCTTCTCAGATCTGAACAGTTGGAGGTGGGAAACTGGGCAGCAGAATGTTCTTACTTTTCCTGAGAGCTATTTTGCATTCCTTAGCAGAAAAAGAAGGCAGATTGTAATTTAACAATGACACTTTGCAGGCAATTAATCTACTTCAGGGATTACACCTCCTGAAATGTAACCATTATTCACAGGTTCAAAAACACACAGTAAGGAGTAACTCCATCAAATATATTTGCATTTATTATTGTAAGTCGGATTCTTGTTTAGGATCAGTCACAATATAGCACAAAGTGGGGGTTTTGGGTCTGATCAGAGAGGATGACAGACATCAAATACATGACAGCACACAATTTCTTGGGGTAGCATTTCATACAGCAGCCTGGTGCTAGAGAGGGATTTATTCTTGTTCTAAAGCAAATCATCCATCAGGATGCTACAGCTCCTGTACACCTGCAGCTGCTGATTTAGTGCTCGGACTGCCTGAAAAGGCTCATCCCTGTTACAGTGTGACACAGATGGAACCAGCAGGCCAATCCATCAGTCACCCTGGGCAGAAACTTCCCTTTATTACCCCACCCTTGGTCCCAGTCTTGTTTTCTGTCTTTCTTGGGGCTCTCCTGACTACTTTTCCTAAGAGATCAGATCCCTGAGTCCAGGCAAGAATGTCTCTCTAGTGACCCAGGCTACATCAATCATCTCCCCTGACACATTCCTATTCCATGGGATCAACTTTTGATTAAGTCTCTGGACAGTCAGGATGACTGGATTCTCTAATTCCTTCTGCCACTGGATTCTGCATGACAGTGGGAAAATCAGATACTCCTCTGAGGCTTAGTTTCTCATTCTATGGTGAGGCTCCCAATTCTCCACCAACTACTGTAATTGTGAAGATTATAACATTCACCAGCCCACCTGAATGCTACTAGAAAGGTCAGGAAAAAGAAACATATGTTGATATCTGCACAATTCAGCCCCACCAAGCAGACCATGGCTCTTTAGGAACCACTGCCTTCAAACCTGGACATGCAGGGAAAAGCACCAGAGGGCATGAGGAACACAGCTAATAAACTTGGTTTGAATGCACCTGACGTGAGCTTGGCAGCCTCAGCTTAGCTGTTGGTGGTCTCAAATCAAGTGAAACAAGCAGAGTCTTCAGCACAGCAGTGCCCAAGTTAATGGACAGAACAAGAGGCACCAACTGTCTCCTCCACCCCATGCAGCCCAGGATGAAAGGCAGCCCAGACCTCTCACTGCCCCTGGACAAAAGAACCCTCCCAGTAGGGTAACTGGGAACCTGGAGAGGCTCCAGTGTGGATGCTTGGAGGCTCACTAACAGGGCCTGCACATTCCCCCTGCAAAAAGACAGAGCTGCAGGAGCACTGAGCTCTGTGGCCAAAGCAGCACTCGCCAGCCTGAATCACTGCTGCACTTTGCAGTGCACAGGGTCCATCTTAATCCATGCAACAACAGCCACATTTTATACTCTCCATAAAGCACAGAGTAAAGAGGCCAACTGGCACAATCAACCTTCCAACACAGGTAATGCAAAGCCCAGCACTTTGCTTTTCCCCAGCAGTAGCCCAGCAGCAGACAAAGAGGCAGCTGCTCCCCAGCAAACAGCCCAGTTTGGAATTGTAGGTTCCTCAGTCCATCCCTTCAGTCTTGTTTGGAGCAGCAAATCCCCAGCCATAGTTACCTGTCCCACCAGGCTGCTGGCAGGGTGAAACAGGGTTTATGCAGCACTTTGAAGCACTACACAATTATTAAGCTTTAATTACTGTAATTTAGCCAGTTGCATTACTCCTCCAAGTTCAGAGAGCAGTTAGGGGTCTGTATTTATCCTGGCTTCAACACACAGCAGTGCTTTATGCCAGTGCAGAGCTCCCTCCAGGGAATGCTAATCCCCTCCCAGAGGCCAGCAATGCTCAGAAATCCACAGAACTTCAGTACATCTCTCATCCCCTTGATAGTTTCCTTCCCATCCCCGCTTCTTCAGCTGAAGACTTTGGGGACTAAACCAGTGATCCATCCTGGCAGGTGCACTGCCAGATAGATCCCACAGGGATCAGGAGGTTCAACAGTTACAGATCAAAGCCTATAGAAGCAACAGACAAATTGAAGCCATGAGGCAGAGGGACAGTAAAGCAGGAGTCAGCAGCTAAAATTCTGTGTGGATCTTCCTATTGGTCCTGGGGCTAAAACTGCAGTTTAAAACAGTTTCTTTTCCCCGTCACTGCCAAAAACAAGCTATTCCCTACCTAAAATCATCACTCTCTGTTTCATGTCCTGCCATAACCTCCTTCCCCCAAAACCTCAAAGCTCTTCATGCCCCATCACATCAGGCAGGATGCATACAGGGGAGGAAGACAGGGAAAGCCATTTTGAAATGAAATGTTAAGGGAGAGGAACTTACTTTGCGACATTTGCCTTGGTGCGGGATCCAGAGATCAGCCTGTTTGAAGAGCATCTGGGCTAAATTCCTGCACTGCTTCCCCAGCAACTTGCACTGCTGCTGCTCTCCAAAAATGAGAGAGCAAAGAGGGAGAGGGAGCAAGACTGTGCAGAGCCCAGCGCCGCAGAGAATGAGACAGAAGCAGCAGAGTGAAGCACCAGTCTGCTGATTAATTCAGCCTGTTCCCAGTCACGCTGCAGATCCAGCAAGGAGGCGGCGGATGGGGGTGGGGGATGAGGGAGGATGAGGGATGGAAAGAGGGGGAGAAAAAAGCAGAGAGGGAAGAAAGTTTGCCCAGGATAGCACCAGATGTCTGTGAGAATGGTTCATTCATCAGATGGAGCTGACACAGTGAGGATCCCTGGGCTCACTGCCTGCAGACCTGCATATGCATGCACAGGAAGGAATGATGCTGACAGACAAGGGTCTGTGCAAAAGCAGATGGCAAATTAGGTAGGACAAAGTGCTATAAAATATACTACAGGGGAAGGAACATCTGAGTAGGCATGGAAAAAGATTCAATTGAGACCAAGGGACCCTGGAATACTAAATGCCCCACAGATGACTCCACAGCTTTGTATTCATAAAGCTCAATTCAAAAATATAAGTATTTGCTATTTAAACAAATTGAGATGGTTACAGGTCCCATCCGAAGTGTTGATAAAGAATGCAGCAAAAGCCCTCTTACAATCCCATACTCATCCTGAGCCACACAATCTGAACAAAAAGGTGCACATAAATTCACCATAGCCTTGCCTGGGGCTCCACATTTACCTGGGCATGGCACTCAGGAGGCAAAGATAAGTGTAGACAGGGAAGGGCTGGGTAGAACAAGAAGGGGATAAAAAGGTAAAGAAGGAATGAGCCTTCTCTCTCACTGTCATCTTTTGCAGGAATGTTTCCTTCTCACTGTTGGAGGGATGCACCTTTATAAGTGAGTTTTTATTTAGCTCCTACTTCAGTGCTGTCCTAATTCTGTCTGGGGCTTCCTAGTTCTGCAGAGCAATCACTAAAACAACTGCTTTCATTCCACACAGAAAAGGGTAAAGAACTGGCCCAGCCAAGCACCACCTCCATAGCTTGCCAAGGATTACAGCTGGCTGGTACCAAACAGGACAGGCACTGCCAAGGCTTCCAGTCTCAGCATATTGTGAGCTTGGAAAACCAAGTACAGGTGTCACAACTTACCTACCCTGCCTGGACGAGCTCGTAGTCTTCTCCTCTCCCTCTCCCTCTCCTATTTGTCATTCAAATGTCTCATTAGGCATAGCCCATATTTTGTGCACAGATTAAGTGGCCTCAATACTCACAATAAATCCAACACAGGGTCTGGTTATCACCTGTGTGTTGGCACTGAGTTACACATGACTCCATCACCTCACAAAGCTCCCAGGGCCAGAGCAGAAGGGAAGCAGACACTTTGTATTTATTTAATGTAACTTCAGGAGAAAGCAGAAGAGAGAAAGAGGCAAAACATCCTTTATCCTCCTGCAGGGCATTTTGTTTCCTAGACAACAATTTTATACTGCAGAAAATGAGAAAATGTCCTAATGGCACAATTTTTCTTTCCTGCCTGCTAAGGAACTACTCATCTACTCCTTTCAACACAAAGAAAAAAGGGGAGAAAAAAAGAAAATATCAACAACAAGACTGGGTAAGTGTGGATAAACCCTCACACAACTTTTAAGACTCCCTTCTTTATTACAGTACTGGCTGATCTGTTTCCCATGGCTTTGTATCTTTTGGAGACTCGAATGAAAGTGAATTAAACAACTTGTTTGTGCAACACCAGGAACAATCCTCGTGCTTCATGCAGTTAAGAGGTCCCAGCCTCAAAACCTCCTGCTTTGGTCATGGACACAAATGGAATTGGATCAAATTGCTGCTTCTTGTTTACCTCACTGCTGAGACCTTGCTCTAAAGTGTTTTGAGTAGGGCAGTAATTTGTATTATGTAGCTTCCTTCTGATATCAACCAGTATCAGAAATTGCATCTGGATAAGCATTTGTGCATGGAATGATAATAGAATGAAAGAGCAGAAGACAAAAACTTGGGACCTGAAGATAAAACTGGGACATGAAAAAGAAGGCTGAGTATAAAGGCAGGGAGTGACCTATACAAAATCTGCAGCATAAATGAGAGACGCCTGTGGAAAAAGGGTAAGTTTGTGAAAAAGCCCTTGGAAGAAGAGCTGAGCTTTTAGAGAACAGCAGGGAATAAAAAGAGACACAGACACTGGCAGGATGAGAAGGCAAAGGACTTGGGCTCCTTTTCAGTCCAGAGGTAGGACTGTAGCTCTTGTTAGGCAGCCTGGAAGAAGGACCAACAGTGCAGGAGCTGGAGTGATGTGGAGCACAGCACAGGCTCCCTGAACACGTTTCCAGGCTCTGTCCAGGAGGCACAGGGCTGTATCCAGGCTGCAGCAATTACACTGGGACAATACAGCTCAGTTGTTATGGGTAACTGTGGAATGGATGATGTCAATAATTTTTATTAGTTGTGTGGCTGCAAATCCAGCCTCCATCCAATGCAACGCAAACTCAGGAGCCTCCCACTGTTCTGTGGCAATCAGTGCTGCTCTCTCAGTATGTGCTGAGTGGTCTTGGAGCAGAGATTCTGGCACCTTTCACAAGGATTAAATTCGCTTCAGAAATACACAGAAAATTAAAAAGTCAGAGGAGGAGGAGAAAGAACAAGATATCAGCACATTTAATTTAAGAAGGTTTTGGCTCTGCTCCTAAAATACTCTCTGCCTTTCTCTGTGGTGCCTGGCTTCTGGCAAAAACTGGCAGGCAGCCTGTATTACACCTGACAAACTCTGATCCTCAGCCATTCCTGACAAGGGAACTTATTCACCAACTGGAGCCAGAGGACAAGACTCATCTGAGTGACAGATGTCTGTGCTGCAGCAGTGCTCTGAGCATGGCTCCTGCTCCAGGAGTGCTCACTCTCCATCACACACGTACATCGAAGAGATGGCTTTCAACCAGATTTGGGACTGATGTTTTCACGTGTGTGCATTTTATTTTTAGCATTTTAACATAAACCTAGTACATCAAATTTACTGCTGAGGTTACAGTACAGGTTAATTTGTTCCCTTATCAGTGTCCGAGTTCTTCACTTTGGGAAGGAAGATGGATTCCACCTTAAATGGGGTGGAACGAGGATCTGCAGTATTTAAAAAAAAAAAGCAAACTCCTTAGCACCAAATAATAATTACAGAATGGTTTGGATTGAAAGGGACCCTAAAGATTATCTCGTTCCAGTCCCCCTGCTTGGGGNAAAAAAAGCAAACTCCTTAGCACCAAATAATAATTACAGAATGGTTTGGATTGAAAGGGACCCTAAAGATTATCTAGTTCCAGGCCCCCTGCTTGGGATTGTTAGCAAGAATAAAATCATGGTATTTCCTCAGAATCCAAACAAAATAAGTTGTAAAATGCAGCTTTAGGTATCTGTGGGTTTTTTTAATTCCTATGTAAAAGATTGTGGTGATCTCTTGCCCTCGAAGTCAGGAGAGGAGGTTAGGACTTGAGAAGACCATGATTCCCCCTGTAACCTCTTTGTCAGGACACTTTCCTAATAGGCCTTTTAAAGGTCTGTTACAATACTGTCCACACTGCTGCCTGTCCAGCAACCTGATATGATCTTCCTGCACTGTACAGTGCAGAATGTCATATGAGAAAGGTGAGCCAAAGACAGTGACCTACAGCAAAAGTGTCCCTGCTATGCCCTGCTCTCTTTGGTGCTCTCAGATCCTACACACCCCTCCACACACTGGTAATTGCATCATCTCTTAAAATGATCAATACCAGATCAGCCCATGATGTCACTAACAAGAGAACAAGTAGATAATTGTCCTCACTGGAATGTTAACTCCATGGTAATAAAGCAATTTGATATAAAACAACACAGGTCAAACACTTCCTCTGAGCACTCCAGAACCAAGAGGTTCGGGCTGGAGCAAGGCCAGGCCTTCCTGGGTCTAGCACAGCTCAGAGCAGAAACCCAGCAAAGAAGCAGCTGAGCAGTGCCACAGCTGATGTGAAAAACTGACCTTTAAAAGTCACTTACACTGCCACAGTATCTTTTAGTCTAGGTGAGTCCCTAACAGGTACTTTGCACTAATGAACAAAACCATTTCGAGGTGCTGCAAACAAAACAGCAAGGAAGAGATGCACAGAGAAAAGAGACAGCCAACAGATAAAAGCTCACAGAGTGGTGGGGAAAGGGACACCAGAGAGAAAAGCCAAGAGTGTTCTCTCACCAGAGCTGGCTGAGACCACAAGTTACCATCAGCAAAACTGGACTCAGATGATTTCATTGCCCTGGTTTATTTAAAAAATCTTTCAGTGAATTTAGCCTTTCAAGTAAAGCTGAGATGAGTGTCCATGGGAAAGGAGCACCAGCTTAGAGCTCAAGAGAGACACTGCAGCTGTGACAGAGGACACCCAACCTGTGCTGTTCCACTGTGGTGCCTCAGTCCCACCCTGCAAAGGATTTCCCTGCTGACACAGGGATGTGAAGGTGACAGAATTCTCAACTTCAATACTAACCATGGATCATATCACTACACAATAACGCCACTTGGTGAATCTTGACCCAAAATAACAAAGATATTTAAAAGGACTCAACACTTAAGTTGGGTGAGATTGTCATCAGCAAACCTACCTGACACTTTTCCTTGAGGTCCATGGCTGTGCAGCTCTGTAAGCATGTCCAGCAAAAGAGGACTGCTTCTCAGGGGAGAATGTCTCCTAGGTAGAGAACAGCTTGGCTACATTTACCACATCACCATCTGTAGAAACAGAAGGGGAAGCAATCAAGTCTCCCACATTGCTTCCTTTAGTATAAGAAAGTGATGAAATTCACAAAATTCAAATTACAGGATTGGTCTTTAAAAGAAGGAGAATTAAGGAGATGAAAGTCCTTCTAATAGTGCATCAACCCACCCTGTAACTCAGAAGTTAAGTTATCTTAAGTGTCCCCAAAATCTGGCATCCATAGATGAATTCAGTTCCCTGCAGTGCAGTGTAAGAGTGGTTGTAGTCCTGACAGGCTTTTGGGCAAGCCTCCAAAAACAGGCTGACACAGCCTGGATTCCACCAGGTGTTGGAGCAAGCTGTCACCCATGCTATTTGTCTTGTTACTCTTATCTACCAGGAGCTTTGTCCAGCTAATCTCTAATGGAGCCAGCAATAATGACTCTTCCATTTGCTGAACATCATATCCAACCTTTGACAAGGCTGTGCTGCTGGGCTGAGCATGGATCTGATAACCAGTAAGTAGGTCAGAACTCCTAAAACATTTCCAGATGACCATGGATCTAGGCCTCTTCTCTTTTCAGCAAAAGTGGGACTCCAACAGAATCGAGGTAGGAAGCAGCTCTGGAACTCACATCCTTCTTCTAGCTCATCCTCGTCTTACTTCCCACAGCACAAATTTGTTCTCCTTCCACAAAATGTCTTTTCTGGTTGAAACAAAGGATCTGTGTTCATTGCTCCAGAGGACTTACATATAAACACAACATGATACTATAAGATTATGCTATGATTGTCTTGGGAAAGTCTTTCTGCTGGTCAATGATTCCTGGTTCTATTTTTTAATATCACACAGAAGCTCAGGGCTTGGACATATCCTTCTCCTAAATTCAAACAAACAAGGAAGTAGCTAGATATGCAAATCAACCCAAACCACCCACACACCTCCTAGATACAACAGGACTGGCTTTTGCCAGCTGGGATTTACTCCCTGGTTTATACAACACTGCCTTCTTCAAAGGATTCTGGAGATCCCATCCTTATGGCAGTCACCTACAGCACGGCTCTGACAACACTGCATAACTTCAAGGAAAACAAAAGTCATCCAAAAGCTTACTCAGAAAGCCACTCTGCCCCACTCTGCAGAGTTAGATTTCAGTATTCCCCCTCCTGCAGGTAATCCTGCACCTGCATTCTGCGGGGGAAGGAGCAGACATTCAATATTCAGAGTGCTGGTTATCAAAAACCTGCCTGCAGAACCACAACCAGCACCTTCAAGTGCCATTTTTTGGCTGCCAGGCTGGTCAGCATGAGCCACCAGTTTGGGCTCTGCCCTACTTTTCTGTTCTGTGACCCTTTCAATGTGCACACAATGAGGGAATAAAGTTATTTTCAGTCACTTCATATCCCTGCCAGGCCAATTAGCAACTGCAAAGAGAAGATCAGACAAAGTTACTGGAGTGAAGCCGACAAAGAGCTCCCAGAAAAGGGGTTTAGAGTGGAAAGGAGGAAAAAGTACTTTTGTGTGTTTGGACACAGCAGTTTAGAGCCTTAGTATTTTGCCTTTAATTTGAGAGCAACTTCTGTATAAGGGAAGGCAAGACAAGATGATTTTAACGAGAAAATGGTCACTCACAATAAAAGGACTAAGATAAATCCATGATCCTTCTTTTCAGTCCCCTACAAGATAAGATTTATGAGTTGATATACTGAAAGACTTATGCACCATGCTCTCACTTGTTCAAACAAAACTAAGAGCCTGAATTTCTCTCTGGATGTGGATTTCAAAAGCATCCAGCAGGGGTGGGTGGCTATGGCCAGAGGGAGGGCAGCAGGCTGAGCTGGGCAGGAGGCAGGATTTCTGCAGTGCCCTCAGTGACATTCTGCTTCTGGCAGCAAACTGAAATGTGATCCTGAATGCCAAACACGCCATTCCCTAAAGTTCACAGCACATCATCTGCATGCTTAGGAACATCACCCTAGAGTCCTTCAGGGCTAGGAAGCAGCAAACCAACCAAGGGTGTTAAAAATACAAAGGATTGGTTGGAAAGAGTGAATATTCCTGATTACAGAAATTCAAAAGCCATTACAATGGACAATATTACAAGAGCTTGTGAAAATAATCAGTGGTGCACAAAGCACTGCTTTGTCATCCTACATATTCAGGGCTTCTCTAAAATTTGAACACACTGACCAGCCCAGAAGCAGTTTAGTTTTTCCCACATCCCTAATTTAAGGTACCAGCAGTGGTAGACTGTAGACATTTCACACAAAGAAAGCAAGGCAATCTGGATACACAGAAAAAGGAGAATGTTTAATTTTCCAACTTTTAAAAAGGGTTTTCATTTAGAATCAAAAATTCCAAACACAGCTAGCCCCAGATAGGTTAGGATATCTTAGTATTGGGGTAACTGAAGCCAATAGCAAAGACAGGCTAGGATGTGAAACCAACCTTCCTCAATTTCTGCACCTGGACTGGCTCCAGAGCCATAGAAGATGTGAGTTGTGTGCTTTCTTTTAAATGCAGAATCTAGCAAAATAAAACTGCAAGAATTTTTTCATTCCAACTAAACACCTCACATGCATTATAGAGCTCTTGCAAGCACTTGGGAAATAGCTGCACACACTGAGGCTGCAGCAATTTAATAACTAGTGGAGGCAGCCTGCAAATCTGCAGAATTGTGCATCCACTCACTCCTGACCCTGCAAGGTCCTTGTGTGCTCCCCTCCCAGGCTCCCATTTCAGGGACTCCTGCAATTCCCACCTCAATCCCCAGCCTGATGCAAGGACTTTCCACACTCTGGACCCATCCTAGTTCTGTGCACTGCTATTCCACACTAGAATATCTGCTTCCTTCTGTCCTCCCTGTGCTTATCTCTCTTCTGTCTGCCCAGGCAATTAGCCACGTCGACATGTTGCACTCTGCAGGACAGAAATGAAGTGGGACTGCTTTGCTGGGACATGTTGGAGGGTGTCAAATATTCAGCTGCAGACAATCAGAGATGCCTGAAGGTGTGGCTGCTCTAATCAGACACCACATGCTCCCAGTGCAGCCAGTTTACCCCTTCCACTTTCTCAGCACACTCCATTCTCCTCAGGATTTTCATGCCTAGAGCAGTTTGTGAAACTTGGGAATGGCTGGATGTGGTGTTCAAGTGTCATCATGTTGCATTCAGCCTGAAAAATATTTCCAAATCGTTGGGCAAGAGTGAAACCCAGGATAGGGTTCAGCAAATAATCCAGTGCTAAGAGCAATCCAAGTGTCTGGAAGCCCTGTACACCAAGCCCAGCCAACTGTTACCCCACAGCTGTGGGAAGAGGTCTGCAAGCCACCTTAGAATATCTCTGTTTTACACAACTGACTGAGTTCTGTGCCTGAGTTGCCATGTGTGTCTGATATCCTCTTTAAAACTGAAAAATAAACCCACCCCCCCCACCACCACTTGTTTCAGTTTGGATGTGCCCTGAGCAAAGAGCAAGTCTTGTAGCTCAGAGTATCAACAGGAGTTTGAAACATCCCTCTGGACAGCAGAATTCTGCAAGGGTCCATTCACCCTTTTCTTTACTACATCATCTCTTGAATAACAATGTCTTATGCAGCCAGTGTATTTATATAGATAAAAATACTATGGCTCAAAATTTCCTTTGAAATCCAAGGATTTCAGATCACCTAACCATCAGTATGAGATAGCAGTGTTGAATTTTAATAAAAAACTATAGACCATGACATAATACCTATCAAACTTATAAAACAACGAGCAAAAAGAAAGAGCAGGTAATTATAGAACCTTTAGACAGTTGGAAAGTAAAATGTGTTTTAGAAGCTGCTGTCTTTAGGGAGAAAAATAAATCAACCTAATGATACTATTTTCCCTAAAGTGTTCAATCACTAATGCTTTCATGTTATTTACTGAAAATTCCCAACACAGATTAGTCTATGAAAAATGATGGGGAGTGTGAACATTTCTTGCTGCCAAAAGTGAATTCCTCAAGAACAGAAGCCTGATCTGTCACCGAGAATAGAAACACAGGGGAACAGATAATAACCAAAAAAAGCAGCTGCCTTGGAGAAAATGGCTTTGACTTGAGCTGATTGTTTTGATAGCAGCAGAACCATGCAGTCTTCCTACTCCTGAGGAGCTGATGTCTGCCTGATAATCTGCAACATGGGCACATTTGCTGATATATGGCCTTCCAAAGGTGCATCAAGTGATACTGTCAGCTGCTTTGAGACCCACTGAGAGCACGGAATAATTACAGCAAGGGAGCTGGCAGTCACACTTCTTGGCTTCAGTATGTGCCTGTGAAAAAAGACTTGTCAGAATTTGGGCCAGCTAAACATTCCCTGCCTCAATAACCCCAGATTGTAGATAGGAATATGCATATCTGCTTCAGAGGGAGACTGTGAAGTAAATTTATTAGTATCTGTAAAGTGAGAGCCTCTGAAATAGTGCTGTACATGTGCTAAGTATTATCAACTCAGTAACAGTCAAATATCTCATTTGAGCCTGGCTGTGAAGAATCAGGAGCTGATTTCACACAGTCTCTGCTTCCCTTCCTAAATGACAGGAATCAGAGAGGTCTATTCTGCACTGAATCACAAACAGGACTAAACTTGAACTTAGAACTTTGTCATCCATTGACAACTGTGCCTCTTGCAGGTGAAATTACTTTTTGTTTAAATCTTACTTGCTAAGAGTTTTCCAATAAAAAACACCTGAGTGTTTCCTACTTTCTCCATTTCTCCACATTCAGGACTTGCATATTGGAATGTTTCAAAAGAGAGTCATTGCTCAAAATGAAACCTGACCAAAAAGAGGGAGAAGGGAAGCAGGGAATTGCTTTGGCACACTTGTAAGAGTCAAACCTTTGGTCTACTAATGAGATTAAGATTGATAAAACAAGATGTTCCACAAGTGAAAGGATACTTTTATTTTTGCTTCAATTTCATTTTGGTGAGCTGAGAAGCAATTATCAAAAGAAATATGATCAAAAGAATTATAGAGTTTAGTCTACCTTACTGTTTCCACAGGGGCTGATACTGTTTCAAATTAAGGTATTGTAAATCTGAAAAGTACTTGCTGTGTTAATTTTTCCTTACTTGGTTAAAAAGAAAAGAGTGTTTGGGAATTAAAGTATTGCTTTACATTTTCTGCTTCAGGTAGTGCCTGCCACAGAAAGATGTGGCAAATTTTTCTTTTTCAAAAGAGGGGTAAATTCTCTAAAGCACATAGAGAGCCTGGATCAAAGTGAAAAATGCAACAAAAGGCACAATTCTGAAAGGTGGAAGGGCCCCTCCAGCTTCTGCAGAGAGACAAGATGTTGTGGCACAATGTCTTGAATGGAAATTTTTACAGGAAATCTATGGAAGAATTCACTGCAAAAGTGACAGCTGGCATTCATCATCATGATATTGGTTATTATGGTAACCAGGATTGTATAACTACCTCCATTTAAAAAGAAACAATACTGAAATGTTAAGAAACCACAGAAAGAAAATGGCCCAAAATAAAATTCAAAAAGCTTGTGCTGTATTTATAGGACCTTTTAACAAATCAGATTTTGCTGATAGACACTGACTCAGAGACAAAAATGCAGCTTTTCCTCTTAATTCTAGATTATAAATAAAGGTGTTGCATTCACAGTTTATAGTAAAACTGGGTAAAAAAACATTCTCACACCAGTGTTTGCCATTTGGAGGTATTTGATAAACACTGTGCCAGTGGGAAGGTGCTCTCTGGGAGCTCCCCAGAGCAGACCCAGCACGTGAGGGCCATTCAGACCAAGCTCAAACACCCATTCCAAGCACAGCACAGCCCTTACCTAGCAAAGGCAGTTCACAGATTGTGTATTTTGCTATTCTCACGAGCCCCATGAAAGTTTTATGATGAACACATGTAGAATGAGCCGTGCCTAGAAAGAGGGCAGTGAGCTGCCTCACTCTGCTGTAAAACAGGAGCTCTCTACAGCTCCTGAAGAATCTCCCCCCAGTGTTCACTCAAGAGCATTCCAGAGATGCAAAGTGCACTGTTTAGTGTTCAAACACACACATTATCACAGGTGTGAACCCAAAGCAAATCCTGCTCCCACAGGTCTACGTGCAGGACAATGCTGCCCAAGCAGCTCACTCTCTCTTTGGCCAACCCAACCCAAGGAGTTGCCTTTTGGCCAAACCCCTGTGGCCCCTGGCTCTGCTCCTGGCCACTCCCAGTCCGCCACAGGGGGATACAAACTCTCCCAACCCACATCTCCTTGGGGTTGTGTCTCTGCCTGGAGCAAGTTGGTCTGAGTGTCTGCAGTAGCATCCAGCACCTAATTTGGGTAGGGCTCTGACAGATCAAGGTGTAAACAGAGCTGAAATGTGAAGATTAAAGGACAAAGGTTTGTTTTCTTGCTTCCACCTGCAGCACCAATATTGATTTGCTAGAAGCACTAGTATCTTAATCCTCTCATCAGATAAAAAACGTTGGCAAGGTATTTGTTTAAAAGGTCATGGTTAAGAAGAATATTATGTTTGTTTTTTTTTCAATAAGCTTGAGTAAAAGATAGGAAATATAAACCACTTTTCTAAAGAACAAAACATCTTGCACAAAACCAGCACCATGTAGCTATTTCCATGTGTGCCTATATTAGGCAGGCTTCTTGGAAAATAAATTTAGTTTGCTTGCTAAAGTATTCAAAATTTACTATATTGAAGCAAGCCCTGTAGATTAATGCAGTACAGCAGCTGTTGAGTAACAGTTTGTTTACATAGAAACGTGCATTTCTAAGTAACTTCAAGTGTTTCATAGAGCTCATGTGCCACTATTCTATTGTGTCCCATTGTGTGTAAGCTCTGTTCAACTAAGAAGTTTATTCTGCAATTGCTGGAGGAAAGGACAGGATTTGAAAGAGGCAGTCTTTAGCTTCATTTCCTGAGAAAACATGAAAATATCTACACCTTGGTAGCTGCCTCAGGAAGGTGGATGTGTGCTTATGGCCTCTGGTACTATCTTGGTAACTTTTAAGACTGGTAAGCCTAACTTAAGGAAACTCTTCCATGGCACAAGATTTCCTGTGAAAACTCAGTGTTAAACGTGTAACTAAAACACTCTCCACACCTGTCAATGGGTTTTCTCTTCCTCTCTGTCTTCTGGGTAGACAGTATCATCTAAGACAAACATCTCGTGCTTTATGTAATGGTATTTTAAAAGAGGATTTGTTAGGCTTTTCCTTATCAATAGCAGGCTCTGTTATCCTGACAGGGGAAAGCTCCCAAACTGACGAATAGAAAGAATTGTATGGATGACAGCTTTTGAAAATAGAACAGGTGGATATTATGTACGAAAAGAAGTGTGCCACGAACTTCTGATCAGAACACTGCGATGAAGCAGGCACAGGAGTGAAGCAATATGAGAGAACCGGCTGAGTGCAGGCTGCTATCCCGGCTGGAAGGAGTCTGGAAAACCTCCTAAAGGCCAGAATTTGGCACCAGAGACTAAACCTTTACGCGGCGTATGAAACTGCAGCTAATGCAAGCGCATTCGCGACTGATGGGCACCTCCTGGCCTGGCTCCGAGCCCGGCGCCCCCGGGGATGCTCCGAGCCCGGCGCCCCCGGGGATGCTCCGAGCCTGGCGCCCCCGGGGATGCTCCGCGGCGCTTGGAGCCGGAGCCTGTCCCGCAGCTGCGGGAGAAGCACCGCCGGTGCGCTGAGCTACCAACACGTGTTTGTGCTGCCTTTTGTGTGTCCTTTTCTAATTTCCTCTGCCTCCTAAGCCGCTGGGTAACGCTCCGGCGAGCTACGGGCAATGGGGCCGCAGGGCTGCGGGATCGCGGCGGGATCTGCCTCAGCCTCCCCCCTCGTGGCNTGCGAGCGCGCGCGGCCGCCCGTATGCCGCGTGCTGATTGGCTGGGCCGGGGTGGCGCGCGAAGCCAGGCGCCCGCCCTGGCGGCCGGTCGGGGCCAGCCGTGAGGGGAGGCTGAGGGGAAAGGGCGGCAGCGCTGAGGGGGCGGCGGGCGGAGCGGAGAGCCAGGGCAAGGGTCAGCCCAGGGCTGCTGAGGAGACGTCATGGGGACGGTGGTGAGGGGTAGAGAGGTGACTGGAGTGAGGGGAAGGCGGGGGGTCCGCGGAGAGGGCCCGAGAGCGGTCCGTGGCCCGGGGCTCCATGCCCTCGTCAATGGCAGGCCATGGTGGGTGCCCCAGAGAAGGGGGTGAGAGAGAAGGTGAGTCCCTTCTACGGAGCTGTGCCGTTGCAGGAGGAGTGACACCTGCAGACCTCCCTCTGAAAAGACACTTTTGCCATAGAGATCCAGCAGACTGGCAGTCTCGGGAGCCGTGAGGTGAAGGCGGATGCAGGGTGCCAGGTGCACAGGAAACCATGGCAGGGACGAGCGCACAAACCTACCCAGCCAGTAATCTTAACGTGAAATCTAAGCCTCTGCAAAATCTAGAAAGGAAGTCAGAGGTGTGAGACAGAGATGTCCTACTGCTGTGCCTCTGCCAGCAGACATTTGGGGCTTGACCTCTGAATTCGTAGTAAATTGAAAAGATATACGTCCATCAATTTAAACTCATTTCCTAGCCCTGTAATTCATTGCGGAGTTTGTATTATCCCGAGTTGCAATGTGGCAGTTCCCATGTGCGATATTTTGTTACAAAACTCGTCCTGACTAGCTTTCTAAACTACACATGCCAAAGCCTGGTGCAGTTTG
Organism: Polioptila caerulea; assembly: GCA_013397295.1. Taxonomy (NCBI): domain Eukaryota; kingdom Metazoa; phylum Chordata; class Aves; order Passeriformes; family Certhiidae; genus Polioptila; species Polioptila caerulea. Next base: position 185,883 of record VYXF01005528.1, on the reverse strand, counting down.
CAATTTTGTACTAAGAGCTTAAGCCTGCATTGTTTTCCCTGCAGATGCAGTTTAAGATAAGAATGTAGCGTTTTGGGAGCGTTCTCCAGACTCCTTTGAGACAGTTTACTTTGACAGTGTCTGGATACACACAGCGCAGGATTCTACAGGTGATTTCCTCTCTTTTAAATACAATTTAAATTTTAATGAGGAGAATTCCTGGTTTTTCTGAGCTTGTTACGCACAAGAGTTCCCTAGAATCAGTTAACAAAACCCCCCACAACACCTGAGTGACGCTGAAAGTGGTTTTGGTGACTTAAAAGGAAACAAAATGGTAGATCAGGGGAATTGAGGGTGTAATTTAGAGATGGTACAAGGAACAAAAAGGGGATTAATGTCCTACTTCAATTGCAATAACCCAAAATAATGAGTTGTGCTTAGTGCTGCACAAGCTCATTAGTTCCTCTTTAGATTGTTCTACCCCAATAAAATCTACTTAATGAGTTGAAAGTTTTAAGTAAAAGGCCAGAGTAAAGATACATTTTGAACAGAAATCTGGAATCTGGGTTATTGTACCTCTGATACAGATTCCCTGTAGATCTTAAACAATCCCCCAATCCCCCTGTTTTCACTCACAACTACACTGTGTATAGAATTTCTGTCAATGAAATGTGCACTTACAGGGGCTGGCAGGCTGGACCTTTAACCTGTTGGTGCCTTCACTTCCTCCTTGGTAAACCTGATCTAACTGCTCAGCTCAGGGACCTGGTGCTTGCAGAGTGCTGAGAATACATGAAAACCATCCAAATGCATGATTACAGGGGAGGCTGGAGCAGCAGAAACACCCTTGAATTGCCAGTGTTGCTACAGATTCAGAAATAGGACAGGTATCCAGAGAGCACTTTTCCCATGTATTTTAGGAGTGGATGACAAAGGGAAACTTGAGGCAAATGCTGTGAAGCACTCAAGAGGCACTAAGCTGGTGTGATTTTTGGACCTGAGGACTTTTTTATAAAGACCTGGTCTACAGGACAGTGCTCAAGTCATCATTCTCTCTATTTCTTAATATTGTGGAATTGTGGTAATGTTAGTTCTGGATGTTTATAGCAATGCAATATTTTGGTATGGAGAAAACCACAAATCAGACAGTTTTGCCTGCAAATTAAGATCACTTCCCATACTTGCTTCTAAACAGCTATCAAAACTATTCCTTGAACACCTTTTTTTCCCTCCACATTCTTATATTTCTTGGAGTTGTTACATCATGTAAAGGCCTCCTATATAATTTTGGTGGGAAGTGAGCTTACAGAAATGAAACACTCCAGACCCATGTGGGTAGTCTGCAAAAGCTTCATTTCATGCTCCACATGTCTCAGCACAGAGATTTGCTGGCTCCTCCTGGGGCCACAACATATGGGCAGAGCCAGGGCTCAGTTTGCTGTGAGCTTCTGCCTGGAACAGCTTGTGGAGCCCAGCAGATCCACAGGAGCTATTTGACCTCCCTGTGTGTGCCTCTCAGTCAGTGCCCACCAGGATGGCTGCAGCAGGTAGAGCAGATGTGAGGATTTCAGTAGGACCACTTTAAAGCAGGTATTGTATTCCAAAAAAACCCAAACCTTCCTTTGCCTTTTTTTAAATTAAGCTCTCTGACAAAGTGTTGAAGTTGCATTTTAATCAGTATTTGACAAGTAGAGTTTCTGAACAGTAGTGCAAAATAATTTAAATATTAAATCACTGAGAAGATTCTGTATTGTTTAGAACAGGCAGTTGCTGTTTGTCTGATTCCCCCACCCTTTTGCATATTTCATGACAGATGCGAAGAAATGACTATAATTATAATGTGTTTTGTGGAAAAAGGAATTGAAAGGGGAAGATTGATACAAAAACTGTCTGAGTCTTAAAAATTAAAAGCAGTTGAGTTGACCACCACCTTTACCAAATCTGAAGGGAAGATTGTATTTCATTTTAGCTGAATTACATTACTTCCCAGCTCCTGTGTATTGCTTCATAAATAAGGGACTTGCACGTAATTCAATGTCTAATTATAAAAAATAAGTGAGACAAGATATCTCTCAAAAGAGAGAGATTCTGTCTTTTTGTAATAAGCAGCATAGGCTTTGTTTTTCTCCAAACTGAGAGGTAATTGAACTGATGATTCCAGGCTGTCCTGGAAATGACAGATGACTGGACTGGGAGTAGGAAGAAAGCAGAAGTCCTTTTGTACTAAAGAAAGGGGGATGGCACACTGTAGTTGGATCTGGTTCTGTTTTACAGATCTCTTTCAGAGCTTAAGCAGCTCTGTGTGATCCCAGCCAAGTGATTCTATTGTTTAATTTCTTAATGTCAGTGACAGCTACTGCAGGTCCCAGGTAGAACAGCCTTTCCTACACAGTCAGTTTTGTAAATCTTGTCACTTCTTCTTTGTGACCATAGAAACCCAGGTGGTGTGGAAACGAATCTGCCTGAGTGTATGACTCATGGGTGGTGGTTTTGGTTTGGACCTTTTTTCTGCTAGGTTTGAGCCTAAGTTTTCTTGTCTCTTGGTCTACAAATTCAGAACAGCCCCTGTTTGTCTCACATGGTGATCAAACTGCTTCACAAGCGCTCTTGAGATCTGTAATGAGTAAAATTGTGAAACTGTTCTGGCAGATCAGCTGTTCTGTCTGGGTCACAAGCTCCAACTCTTATTGATTACACTTGGGCAGATTTAGAGAGACACAGTTGTGATAACAGTTCAGTGTGTGTCAGTTCAGTGAGAAGACAGGGCAGAGCATTAGGAGGATTTCAGCTGGCTCAGAAGTTAAAAACTACCAATTCTTTTCCTAATGCTGCTGAACACTGGTGTTAGTTTTATTGTATGGCTTTTGGGCAAGCCCTTTATGCCCGTTTCCCTGTTTGTAGAATATGGATATCTAGATATTTCTATGTGTACACATCTATTATCTCTTCTTATACATCCATCCCTTTGATATTATTGCCTTTAGCACTAACCCAAAGCTGCAAATCAAAATGAGACCAGCTCACCAATATACAGCAAAGTAGTTACACAATTCATTCATTATCCTGCTCTGTAAAGAACAGACACAGAAAACACATTTGGACAGGGATTTTTCCTTAGCTTTGCTGTCTGATTCCTTAATTAGTCCTATCACACAATGTTCCAAATATGGGCATGTGGGGAAATCCTATAGACCAGAAACCTAAATCTTGAATTAAGGTTTTAGAGAAGCTCTAGTAATAGTAGTTAAGTCTTGTAGACTTGGTTTCCATTTTATTATGAGCTGACAAAGAAAGTGAATTTGTTGCCAGTTCTGTCTGTATGTGGTATCTGCAGTTTTGTTCCAGTCTGTGGTCTGACTTTAGACTAGAACCTCAGTGTTAGGTTTTCTCAAGGTATTCAGCATCTTCCTAGAGCAGGTCTTATTTGTTGCTCTTTGGTTACATCAGGCATGTTTGAAGCAACTCTGTTCCAAGACAGACCCAAATATGTAGTAAATGGAATAATTTTGGATTTTCTGGCTAATGTCCCTGGTTTGATTATCACACTGAGGCTACAGAGGGTTGATGTGGGAAGAAAAAGGTAATGTTAATGCAATAAATCTCAGCAGCCCCATGCACAGCATTCCCCATTCCCTCCATGCTGTGCCTACATTCCTGCCATTCCCCCCTGTGCCGCACCCAGTGTCCCTGCACATCTCACACAGAGGTGCATATGCAGGCAGTGCCCCCACAGCTGTCAGAACAGCCTCGTGGCAATAAATTTTCAGCTTGGAAGAAAATTGATCGGGGCCTGTCTACATCTAGTGCACATTCCCTGTGGCAGAATGGCTGATTTTCAATGGGAGCAAGCTTTGTGTCGTGCCTCATCCATCAGGCTGCTTGGATACAACTCAGACACAACACAGAGTGTTGCCCTGTACAAACTGCAGCAGTGCACTGCAGAATCACAGCAGGAAATTTTGAGGATCTTCAGATGTGCTGAGCCAGTCAGGGGTTTGCTTTAAAAGAAAAACCAAAACACTACAATTCTTTGAAAGCAAGAAATGTGTCAGAGGAAGAAAGGTGCATGTTATAAATGTATTTTATGACAATTATTGTGCCAAATGCCTTTAAAAAACACATTGCCACAAACACAAAGTTCCTTATATTGTCAATAGTGTAGTGTAGTTCACAATGATGACAGATCCTCATGTCTGAGGAGAATAGACTTAGGAACATGGCATAAACACAAGCAGCAATTTTAAACCTTTAGTGGCTGCTTGACCCATTTTAACAAATATTCCTCTGATCTATTGATAGCAAAACCCATACATTTATCTCCCCAGACTGCTCTGAGAAGTTTAAAAAGGTATCCAAAAGTAATGTCAGACACAAGGATTTTTCTTACTTCTTAAAATATTCAGAGCTAATCTTGGATTATATTTTATCACCATCAACTGTCATAGAAAATTCAAGCTATTCCTAGACTGCAAAAAAAAAAAAAATTGAAATTGAACCTTTAGCAAAACAATGTCTCTGTTGCCTTTTTTGCCCTTGCTCACAGCTGTGTCAGGATTTTGGCTTTTGCTGTAGCAGAGCTGCACAGTATTGCACAATAAGTTGTGTGTTCCTATAAAGTATTAACTTGTTTGCAAGCTGGGGGAATATTCTACATGGATTGGTTTACAAGCAAGTACATCTCAGCAGCTCCTCAGTCAGGAATATCCTTCTGTAACGCTCTAATCTCTGCTATTTCTGAAATTTGTTGCTTGTTTGATTTTCTAGGACTGCCCTTTTAAAGTCAGGCAGCTGTAGCCCTATAAAGTAGCTGTCATTCAGCTAGCAGCTGTTGGCCATAGCTGGCTTTTCAAGTCCAGCTAAAAGTAGCTCCTATAACTTCTTTGAGATATTATTTAACTTACAGAAATGTACTACAAGCTTCTGAATCCCCATCTTGAGGGCATACATGAAACCAGAGATTCAGTGGGACTGTTCTAGGAACAAGTACTGGGGGCTTGAGGGATCTTGGAGTCTAGCTCTGATTTCATCAATCTTGGTGTCACTTCTGAATGAATAATTTCTGCATCCTCAGAAACAATGTCTGAAACATTTGTAACATCTCAACTCCTAAAGCTCCTTTTCTCCACCCTTTCCAATGTTTTGAATGAAGTATGGGAAGAACTCACATCTTCCCCCAATACCCAAGTCTGGGAATAAGTTAAAACCCCTTAAAGACAATGTTGTTAGGATGAGAAAATGAATTTGCCAAGGGTTTAAAGCACAAATTTCATCCAATCTTTATCAAGATCAAGCTGCTTAAGTATTTTTAATGAGAATGTTAGCAGGCAATGTTTGCAGAACATAGGACAAAGCTGGATTGTCTGAGGTTGTGGTAAATATTCTGATGGTACTCTGGCCTAAATTGTAGACTTTGGTCTACAATAATCCTAAATTTACATGAGCCCAGCTGTGAGCTCTGGAGGTGATGTCTGGACACTGTGGTTGTGCTGTCCTTTGACTGCTCACTTCCAGTCTTGGAGTCTTTTTGGAGGTGGGGGAGTGGGGATGAATAAAAGTAACTCTGTAGTAACTCATCTCTTTAGGGGGTGGGAGTCTAGAAACCCTCTTGTTCAGAAACCACATTTCCTCTCTCAAGCCAGAGGAAAACTTTTATTTATGCCTTTTTCAAAGGATTGAGGCCTGATGTTTACCTGAGCAACTGCTTTACTGTATAATTAGGAGTATTTTCAAGCTAAAAGAATGTCAGGAGGGTCATCCATGCAAACCCTGACATTAGTTGCCCCTGCAACCTGAATTTTGGCCTCTGTGGATGCTGTAATTGCCATGTGTGATTAAACTATTTGTTCCTACGGCACGGGTGCCTTAATCACTGCTCAGGAGAGATGGCAGTTGTCAAGTAATGGCTCACCAGGCGTGTTCTTTGCTTTGAGCTTGGTGAGCAGCTCTGCACCCCTCGGTGTCTGCTCAAACACTGCCTGGACAAGCCGAAGTGTATCTCTGGTAGCTAGAAAATTTGTAAAAATCAATTCCTCCCTGCTGGCTCCATGGTGTGCTAGATGGCCCTGTCTTACAGACAAGTGGAGACGCTGACGAATTAGGCAGGTATTTTGCACAAAGCCCCCGTGGTTTCTTCTCCAGAAACCGGTACTCATGGCCTCCTTCCCAGGATGTTAATGGAGCTCCCACAGCAGAATCACAGACTCAATTTGGTTAAAGACTTCGGAGACCAGCGAGGCCAACCCGCGATCCAACACCACGATGTCAACCAGACCATGGCACTGAGTGCCACATTCAGTCTTTCCTTAAACACCTGCAGGGTCGGTGCTCCCAGCACCTCCTGGGCAGCCCGTTGCAGCGGTTAAGAACCATTTCGGTGGGAAAATTCTTCCTGATGTACAACCGGAACCTCCGCTGGCGCCGCTTCCACTCAGCCCTCTTGTCCTATGGCTAATTGCCTGGAAGAGCCCGACCCCCGCCTGGCTACACCCTTCTTTCAGGTACATCGGCCGGCCCGTGCTGCTGCGCGCTCGGACCCCGCCTCAGCCCCCGCCCCGCGCCCGCTCCCACACGAGCCCCGCAGCTCCCGGCGCCGGGGCAGGGCCGGCCGGCCCGCACTGCGCATGCGCGGGGCGTGCCCGCGCTCCCGCGGAGGGCGCTGACAGGGCGGCTCTCGCGAGAGTTGCTGCGGGACCGGCGGCGCGGCGGGCGGGG
>VYXF01005528.1:161507-178980 GCA_013397295.1 Polioptila caerulea | reverse complement strand
GGGATGTGGGCTCTGCCGGTGGGGGCTGGTTGAAATAAGCTCTGGGCTCCAGAGGCGTCGTCTGCTCGGCGAGATTCCCGGCTCACGTACAGGGAACACCGGGCGGGGGTCGCTTTCCTCCCTTCCCTACGGCTGGGGAGAGCTGGCTGCTCGTCGGTTTTGGGGCTTATCTTTTGTATTCCCCAAACATTGTTCCATAACTTGAAGCCGCTTCCAAAGCTTAAAAGGCTGGGAGTACCTTGTAGGCAGGACAACATCCCTGCCGCACAGTCTCCCCATCTTTGGGGTCATGAGTTTCTGTGATGGAGAAGGACGTTTCTCTCTTGGCCTCTTCCTTCTCTTCTGAACTTCCTGCTTGAGAACCAGTGCTGGTTTTGTGGGATAAGGTTTCACTTGCCAATATAGTTTCGAATAATCGGTAGAAGACAAGGATGCAGCCTTGTTAACTCCCACAACATCTGACTCAGACAACTCTTTTATAACCTAGAGTGAAAACTATTCTGTAGCACAGTTAGTAACTGCAAGAGCAATTCACAGATACAGTGCTTAGGGAAGTTAATTCTTTGTTTCAAAAATTAATGAATGCCCGGGTCAAGGGACAAAATCTGAAGGACCACAGATGGTTAAACAGTCTTCAAACACGGTGTTGTGTGTAAACCATTTCTGTGCAAACTTCGGATATTGAGAATTTGTGCCACAAAAAGACCTTTCAGTTTTTATCTTCTCTTAGGTTGATTGTCATGCAGTATTTTAAGTATTTCATAATATCAGCTAAGTTTGTAACATTTGAAGCAGTTTCAGACAATTTAAAATAAGAAAAAAAAGAAAAGAACTGCCTGTAAATAAATTCTGGCAGAGGTGAAGTTTTCTGTTACCTGATAAAATGTTTTGATCTGATAAGTATTATCTGTGCTTTGTGCTGTAGCTTAGTTCTGTAACTGATACCTTGAGTTGTCTGGTGCTGAAGTAAGTTGAATCACTTTAAGCTGGTAGATCAGGGGGATCATTTGTGATCCTGAATGTCCTGGAGTTTATAAGTTGATAATATAATTTATATTTTACTTTGTTCCTTTATTATGTTATGCTTCCTTATTTGGCTAATTTGAATTAGTGTTCTGCCCTTATAATTTTTGCTTGCTATTCTTTTGTCTAGAGCCTGACACTTGCATTTCTGCATGTCTTCCAGATGATATATGCACACATTTTTTCTTTCTACCACCCTCAGTAATGTTTTGTCCTAAAACAGCTGATGAAGTTCAGGATCTGAATCGTTCCAAAATCTCCCAGTGAATCTATCTTGCCTCTCTTTGGCTTTTCTAAACAGTCTGTTGTTCTATTCCTGCCTGTATCACTTTCCAGAAGACCAGTAAAACAGTGGAAAGAGAACAATGAGAAAGCTCTCTTTTGTTTAAGAACCAGGCTGCTTCTAAGAGTAATGTGAAAAGCCCACCTTTGCCTGTGTGCTTTGTGAAATATCTGTTGAAGTGAACATGAGAATTGTTTCCTGTTGGCCACAACAGGGAGGTTTGTATTTATAATTGCTTTTATTCCATCCTGAGCTGCAGCACTACTGATAATGAGCATTTACTGTTGGCTGCATCTGCTGCCTTTTCTTCCTCTCACCCCTCCCATTATTTTTAAGAGCAAAGGAAGTCTTACCCCAATTCACAGTAAGGTGAGAAACACTGATATTTTGAGAAGTCTTAGTCATTTCTCTAGCAAGATCATCTGATAATTTTTGTAACACGTAATCATTGTGTTCATATATTGACTGTTATTCATTCATACCAGCCTTACTCCATTTGCAGTCTGTGCATTGGGTTCCCTGCAGTAACCTGTCCTGTTGCACTGCTCTCTGCCTGGAGCAGATACAGTTGTGCTTTTCTTTTTCCCCCTCACACAGTTGGTTTGTTCATATTTCAATAATGACATAGCTAAATGTGTGTAAAAACTTATTTATTGAGATTGTGAGCAGCAAATGCTTCCTTAAGAGACTTTAAGGGAATTATGCCTTGACTTTACCTTTCCTGACATTTGCTGTGTATCTTGGTTTGATGTTTTCAAAGCTTTTTCCTGTTTCAGATGTAACTTTAGTGCCTGAACTTCAACTACACTTTTGTCCAAAGTCGGGAAGGTTAAAGTTTTGTTCTACACTGCAGCTGCTGTTAACATTGTTACCTGGAAATGTCACTCCTTTGTATGTTGAGAATATATGGTGGTAGTAACACTGATGCACGTTTCAAGAGTATTGCAGGAGGAATCTCTTTCATCTTGAATTGTGCTGGAAAATTTCCCAACATTGTGCTGTTACTAACCTGAGGGAAATGTCAGTAAAGTTCTTGGAAATGCTGCATCAGTTCCCCTAAGAAAGTTGTGTATTAACACCTTCAATTGTAAAAAGTAATTCTTAGCTGGTAATGCAGTACTGAGGTAGCAATACTTGTGTGCCCCCAGAAAAGGAACATTTATTAGTTGAAGTAGTTTCTTGCTTAAAATGTGTCTCAAGCCTTTTGTGTGTACTTCAAGTTATGCAACTTGGTGTTATGTTCTTAGGTTTGGAACTTTGGGTTTTCAAGCCATGCTCCCTTGGCTGAAGGTGTTTGTCTTCACATGTGGTGTTAGAAACACCCAGAGGTCGCTGCCAGTAATATTTAAGAAGAACTAGAAATAGATGATGTTTACCATGAAAGATGCAGGACAGGTAGACAACAAGCATTGAGCAGTTTGCATTTTCCATTGCTTCATACACTGTCATTCATGTTGTCCTTTAATGGGGCTATAATAGCAGAAAATTATCGGTTGAAAAACCCCAAGAGGCCAAGTTGGAAAGGTGAGGAGATAGTGAACACAGCACAGTAGAAGCAGCAAAGAGAAAATACTTCTGGTGAAGGGAAGTACTTGTTTGGATGAGTGTGCTGATATGATGTGGAAGACTTACATCAGAAAGAAGGCTTTTCATCAGCCTTGAGACTAAAATTAAGTCTTTCATAATTACCAAAATGTCGTTATGATGATCCACTTTACGGATTTCATTGTGTGTTGGTCGAAGCTTGGATCCAGTACATTTATTCCATCAGTCATGGTAGCACAGGGAGATTGTTCTGTTGGGATTTTTGTGATAGGTGACTCCATTTTCAGTCTTGCTGACATTTCAGTAGTGCTCTGTAGGAGAACCAGAGAAATCCCAAAGCTCTGTCGATGTGGGGACCCTGCTAAGCTGGTCTTTTTTGGATCAAGATGAATCCTGTAAATACCTCCTCTCATTCTGCCAGATTCCCGTGACAGAATCTCAGTTCTGAAGTTTGCCTTGAGCTTCATTATTCTCTGCAGGGAGCTGAAGATTGGGCAAACATGGGGCTCATGGAATATAAGCATGTTAATTGCTGAACTGCATTTATGTAAGGCAGGTTTTTCTCTGAAATGAGAAATTACTGTTGCCATCTGCTGCCTTTGCATGCAGCAGGGCTCTTTCTGGGCCACAACCAGAGAGCTTGAATTAGCAGGTGCGTGGGTTCACCAGTGTATGTCACATCTCTTCTGTCGTGAATTGTCATTGACAAGTGCCAGCTCCCTGTTAGCTCTTCAAGGGGGTATTCATGGTGGGTTTGAACTCACAGACCGTCTTACTTGTGTTTTGGTGGTTTTTTCTGATTATTTAGCTTCTCTGCAATCAAGTGTAGTTGGATTTATAGTAAATCATTCCTTTTCAAACCTGAGAGCAGGATTTAAGCCTTTTCAGTGGTTTCAGTCTGTATATATGACTTGCCAGGTTTGATTTAATGTCCTCTCTGAGCCTGTAAGAGACACAAACTTGCTGATTGTCACACTGAATTACAAAGGTTTTTAACATGTTCTGCTGCCCAAAGCACTGGAATTTCAGGATGGTTGCTTTTACTTAGCGTCAGCCCAAACTTTTGTTTCTGTGTCATATTATTTGAGGACACTTTCTGATAGGCATTTCCGTTCCAAAAACCCAATAGCACTCTCTGCTTTGTCTAGCTCGTATGTAAATCGCCATGAGCTGTATGAATGGCAGAACCCAAACCATGGGTGCGGGCATCTCCAGGCGGGGCTTTCCCGGGACAGCCGGTGGGGAGCGGAGCGCATCCCCTCGCCTACCGCGGGCCGTGCCGGTCCCGTGCTGCCGAGCCCGGGGCTCTCTCTCCTCGGGGGCCCGGCCGGCCACGTCCTGCCCGCGATGCTTCGCTGTAATTACCGGTGCGAGGAGCGGGAGATATTCCCGGGAGAGGCGGGAGCGGGGAGGGCCNGGCGGCCGCGCCGCGCCGGGCGGAGGGAGCGGCGTTGGGCGCGGCCCCGGCCATCGATCCGTGCCACTTCCCCTAATGGCCCGTCTCTTCCTCCTCCTCCCCCTCCCCTAGGGCGGATCGTCCCCCGGCCTCCCTGTATGTGAGAAACGGGGCCGACGCCTCGCACGGAGCCGGGAGCCGCCGCCGCGGGAGGAGCGGAGGCTTCGGGGAGCGCTTCCTGCCCACCGCCCGCACCGCCGGGCGCGGCAGCCCCAGCATGGAAGCCATCGCCAAGTACGACTTCAAAGCCACCGCGGATGACGAGCTGAGCTTCAAACGAGGGGATATCCTTAAGGTAAGTGGAGGGCTCGGGGTCGGGAGTTCCCTCTTTAAGCCCCAGGGCTGTTCAGTTTCTCTCTGAGTCTCTTCCTGTCCGGCTGACCTGGCCCTTTTTTGGGTCCCCAGAGAATGCCATCTCCTTTTAATACGGAGCCTCAAGATCTTCTAAATCCCAGTCACACCTCTCTGAGAGCAGGAGAGGCTGTTTTGTTTCAGTATTAAGCATGCATCCCAAAGTCTCAATTCTCTCTTCTGCCATTGGAATATTTGAAAACTTAGTCATAAACACGGCAGCAAATAAGCAGAAGTAGAAGATAAAGGGGAATTCAGTGTAGAGATTATGAGAGGAAGCCACATAAAGTAATCAAGATCAATTTGGTATTCCTTTTCTTTGCCTCCTGCCAAGGATTCTAATATCAAAGAACAGTGATTGAATTATTTCTCAGTAGATAATCTTTTAGCATCAGGCTGTCAAATATTGCAGCTGAATTTTATCTTCAGTCCTGATGAACTGGAGTGATAAGCTTGTGGCTGAATGTATAATGGATCTGTGCAGATGTAAGTGAATGTTGGAGTGCATTACAAGAATTTTGGTCTATAGTTATTTCAGTATATCAAAGGCTTCATCTTGCAGGAATTTGAGAAAACAGTTGAGTTCCTACAACTGTTTTAAAACTGTACACACAGAACAAACCCAAAATTTGATTTTGAGGAGGAGTAAAATACAGAAAACCTTAGTGATTTGGCCTTGGTGAAGTGTAGCTCAGAGCTTTGTTGCTTCCAAGTAACAAGAGCCATATTACAAAATGCTTTCATGGAATTCATTCATAGTCACTATTTCTCCATAAAGATGGGCCTTACCTTCCTAGTGGGATATATTTGGTGTTAAAGTATTTTTAAGCTGCTTTTTTTTCTGAAATGCTGGGAGTAGAAGCAGTTTTGAGAGGTGCTTTTCCTGCAGATGTAAGACTGTAACTGTGTGTATGCTGACAAATCAAGTCCTGCAGACCTCAGTGGGATTACTCATCTGCTCAACATTTTTGCCAGGGAAGGGCTTGATTTTAACTACTATTTTAAAATAAGCTGGAAAAAAGAACCTTTATGTGTAAACCTAATATGTGTCTTTTATAGCTGATGTTTCAACTGTGGCTTTGTTAAAAGTGTGAGGCAATAAACAGATAAAGGTTGCTAAAGCATATAATGCTTTGAGATTCTAACTTACAAAATGATTGCATCTGTCTATGTCCTACACATCCCTGCCCCATAATTGGCCTAAAAACTCCTGTTAGACCTGTACACCTCAGTGCCACTGTGTGTGTGAATTACCAGGATATTTCCCAGGGCTATTTGTAAATGTTTGAAACTGTCAAAATTTTGGACATCTTTTGTGATAACCTTGCTTTATTTTTTTTTTTAACCTGAGCTGTATTCTTCTATTTTGGTTTACTAGTAGCTGCCCTCAACTTTTGTGGTGTATTTGAAGTAGAGCATAGCTGAAGTTAGCTTGTAGAAAATGCTGAACAGGAAGGAAAAGTGAAGTATAATGAAATAAAATTTATTTCATTATTTGGCTATTTTCATTTAGTTTGGGGTAGAAATTTGCTTAAGTATATGAAGAAATATAATAAAATTTTTACTTGTTTAAAAATACATCCTTCTCTAAGAAGTAAAGGAAAAATACATTTTTTAGTGTTTTTAAAGTTTCTTCTCTGTTCAAAGTCTTGCATCTGTGCACAGTGGCTGATAGTAAGATGTTCTTGAGTCCTGTCTACTTGATGTCATCCCATAGATACAAATTTTGTCACACAAATAGAAACATATGTATCCTGTTACACTGCATTAATAATGATACTTTTCCTAGAATACAAAGAAGGATTTTCCTACTTCACTCAAAACCTAGGCTGAACACTTCCTCAAAGCATTTATGAACAGTTCTTCAATCTGTATTTCCTTTCTTGTNTTGTCACACAAATAGAAACATATGTATCCTGTTACACTGCATTAATAATGATAGTTTTCCTAGAATACAAAGGATTTTCCTTCACCCAAAACCTAGGCTGAACACGTCCTCAAAGCATTTATGAACAGTTCTTCAATCTGTATTTCCTTTCTTTTCAGCTCATATTCATAGGAAAATGCTCACAAATTTTACATGTTTACCTCATTGATGTATAAACTGAGCCTCAGAAATGGTAAATTGCTCAAGACTGTCACTAAAGGCAGTGGAAGCATCAGGAGTTTCAGGAATCCTTCAGCACATAGTTGAGCTGAGTTCTGTGCAGTGTGGTGAGATTCACTGTGTAGGAAGTACTAATTTGAGACAAATAAATCCAAACGAGTTAGAACTGTTCCAGTTTACCCAAACTGACCAACTTCTGTGGCACTTTGTTGCTTTGAAAACTGTTTCACTTCAAATTTGAGGTTGTGGGAATTCATTTCTACACGAAATGCCAGATCTGTTTGTTAGAGGTCTGCTCATGACTCAGAACTCTTCGGGTATCCCAGTCATGTGCTCTGTGAGATGCCTCTCATTACCCAGGTCTATCCTCCTGTCCTCAAAGGAGTTGAGAAGGGGAATAAACCTGTGTTGAATGCACCTTCCTCAGTGTCCCTGGCTGAGGCCAGGTGTCATTTCATGCATGGTGAAGCCTTGGAAGTGTGAGACACCTGTGGTTGTGCACTCCAGAGAGCCATGGCAGCCTCATGGCCATTTGAGGATGGCACAGGGTTGATTGTAGCAAAATGCCTCACACAGGGCAAGGACAAAGTCTCTAAGAGTTTAATTCCCAGTCCTTGGAAGTCCCTGTTTGTCCCTGTGGGGAGAGAAGGCAGAGTTGCCCAGTCTGGCTGCTCTGACCTCAGCAGATAACTTGGCTATGATGTCATGTGCCATTACTGCTGCCTACCCACAGATTCAGGACCTGATTGAATAGCACTTGAACTGCAGCCATTAAGCTGGTTATTAGTAATCTTGTGGCTTGTTTCCAAAAGTGAGTGAAGATAGCTGACCTTTGGCTTGCAATTGTAAAACAGCTGAGTGAAGAGGAAAAGTGCTTGGCCTTTTTTTTCCAGGTTTTTTTGGGATTTTTGTGGGCACTGTGTGGTAAAAGCTGCTTCTATGGTTTCTGTAACCCTGGCAGTACAGTGGGTCCCCTACCCTTCTGTTCAGTGGCTCTGTAGCAGTGTGTGGTACTGCCTCTCAGGAGATGCTCACTGACAGCTTTCTCTAAACTTCACATACTCCAGATCCTACTTGCTGAGCCTTGTGTTTGCTAACAGTTGATGCTGAGGTGGTATTTTCAGTTCCTACATGAAAACCATTTTTGTGTCAGGATAGAGTGGAACAGTTTTGAATAGAGGCAGGAGGATGATAAATGAGGGGAGCACTGTCTCCCTTCTACTCTCTCCCCTCCCTCATCTGTGACCTCACCTGCATTGGCTGTTAGGTCGTGGTGTCTGTCCTAAAAAACAGAAATTCATGGCTTGCTGAAGAGATGTGCCAGTATTTTTCCTGGTTTGGGTGAAACTATCTTCACATTCATCGTTCCTCTCCGTTCTTTACACACTCCATCATTTCCCATTTGTTGTAATGGGATGGACTCAGTGTAGTCTTGATGATTTTAATGTGTGAGAAACAATTTTCTGAATTAATGATTCAGCTAAATTGCAAGCACTATGTGCTTTATAGTGAAATAGGTCAAGTATTAGAACAGGTTGCCCAGAAAAGTTAGGGAATCCCCATCCTTGGAGATACCCAGACAAGTCTCTGAGCACTCCAGTCTAATTAGGCTTGCTTTGAGCAGGACAGTGACACTCGTGACTTCCAGAGGCCCTTCCAAGCTCCATTATTCTGTGACTTAGCTGTGAGTGGCAGCTCTGCTGTGTATGATGGTTGATTTGTAGAGGTGTGCTTAGGTCATGTTCCCTGCCTGGTGGCCTTGAATTAAGATGATAATTGCCATCAATATGTGATCAATATTGCAGTCTTAGATGGTAAAACTGTCAGACCATTACAGAAACATAAATCCAAGTACAATTATCTGCAATGTGGTTGATTTGGCAGCCTGGCTGTTGAAGATCTGTGTCACAAGGGGCTGCATTCTTCTGATCTGCCAAAGTGTTCAAGGCCTGCTTGAGTGCAAACTTCTCAGATATTGTTCACGTATAGAAGTAATCTGAAGGTTGGTTGTGTTCCATTAGCCAACTTCTGTAGGTATCAGGGTGAACTGTGTGGGAAGGAAATGCCTAATCTTAACAAGTGTGTGTTCTGTATTTGTTGAAGAGCTTGGAGCTGCTGGGACCCAGATTGTGCTGCTGAAGGTGTTTCTGTGCAGGAGACATAGATATGGAGCATTCCAGTCTGAAGGTGTCAAGTGGTCTTTGCAAGCAAGGAGTAAACATGTTCCACCTTAGATATGGCATCTTTGCTTTTATTTAGAAGGTTTTTGTGATGATTATTTAAACTTGTCCCTGAAAGCAGAGAAAGATGGGCTCTGTTAGCTACCTGAGGGCTGCAGGAGTTCTGAATGTTGAGCAAGCACTGACTCTAGCTAGTGGTCATCTCAGCTGATCTGTGATACTGCCTCAGCATGTGTTGCATTCTGTGATAACCAGGGAGGTGGTGCCAGTTTTGAAGCTCAGCTGCCTTTGCCATTTGAATGGAGGAGCTGTTAGAGCCTCTCTGCAAGGTCCAGCTTGTGATGTGCCAGGCGTGACAGACAAGTGTTAGCACAGGCAGAGCAGCAAATCACATTTTGGCTTGATAAATTATTTATCTGCTTTGTTCAACCTGCTTGTCAGCTGCAACCAGTGTGATGTGTTTTTGCTTTTATTTACTGGCAACACAAAAATGCTGCCTCCCCTCTGTGGTCAGTTGACATTTCTGTTGTGTTAACTATTGTGATTGGGATTGTCTGAGAATTTCAGATCAATACCATCTGTTATTCTTGGGCATCCTGGGTGTTAATGAACAAACTTTGATTTTATTTATTGTTTTAAATTAAAATGGTAAAAGCTTGATCACAGCCTGAGGGAAGAAAAGGATTAATATTTTTAGTGGCATGTATTAAGGATGGGGAGTGTATTCATAGATTTCCAGTTTGTATGCAGAGCCCTGCTAATTGCTGGAGGGATCCTGTTTGTAGTGATACACAATTAATAAGGATCCAACTAAGCAAGGGAAGATAAGAAATCCAGTTTTTCTGTGTAGTGCTCAACCTAACAGGGAGTGAACTATATGACCCCTTGATAAAATCCCTTATGCTTTAAAATTGCCAGGGGCTATGTACCATAAATCAAATACTAAAGCCTGAACTTCAGGGAAAAAAGTGCTGGGCTAAACTAATCCCATTTTATGAAAATGTAAGAAAATTAGGCATTAGTGCCCTAACAGCACTGGAGAAAATAAATCTTAAAATCTCAAATTGAGCAAAAAGGGGCTTTAATTTACCAAACTTGATTAATTTTACAGTAGAAATCTAAACTAGAAGAACTGCTAAAGATAATGTTTGGACATTTTTACAATTGCTGTGAGACTGAAGTGTTGTATTATAAGCAATTATACTGAAGATGGCAGATTTCCATACTTGCTCTTTATCCCTGAATTACAACCTTTGCTAAATTTTTAATTGTGTTTATATGTGCTATGAGAGGTTTGAAGAATCAAAGCTAATTTTAGAGCCATAACAACAAAGAACTTTAAAAATCCAACCAACAACCAACACACCTACACACACATCCCCCACCTCCCCCAGAAAAGCACATTTAAAGCCATTCACATCAGCAAAGGATCTGACAGCAGACAGGACCCAGTGGAGACGAGTTTTGGGTTTTTCCTGGGTGTCTTTGGTCAGTGGTGTTGAATTGCAGAGTGTCTTCTCCAGAGCAGACAGCAGAGGGTTGTTGGGTTGTTGCAGCACTGAGATCTGAGGTGTCTGTCAGGTCCATGAGTTTGTCTGCACTGTGTGGTCAAGAGAAGGGACTGGATCTTCTTTAGCTACAGCCAAGCTGCCCTCAAGGTGGCTGGGGTGATGATAACCCCAGTGTGGGATTTGATGTGAATTACAAAACTCACACAGGAGTCTGGATCAACACTTTGCTGTGTCCATGTCTGAGCAGCTGCTCTTCATGAACAGTGTAGCAGAGGATAAGCCTATTTCCATCCTTGCCCCTGCCCTTAGTTGCTAGTGGGATGGGTCCTAGCCAGGGAGATGAAGCTGTGACTTGGGAACAGAACATTTACATAGAAAAGTGACCAAGGGAATGTGTTTGCTCTTTCTCTGGTGCCCAGTCTTACAGCCTTAGAAAGAGAGCATTTGTGTAGTTACCTGTTTCACTGGGGCACTAGTGAAAAGAGTGTTTTATGTGTCACTTGCTGCATTTAGCATTTTGCTAGGAAAGCTGCCTTTGATCTCTATCATTTCCAATTTTCTCTGAAAATTGTATTAGATTTAAAATGCAAATGAGTAGGTGACTTCTGTGTGTTCTGCATTTCAAGGCAGATCAGGAGACTGATACTGCAGCAGTTTGATACACGAGTTCTTATCTGCAGCTTTATCCCCCAGCTGTTCTTGCTCTTTCATTTCCTCTGCTGGTCCTGCAGTGGCAGTTATCTCCCAGGCTAGGCAAGCACCAGTGACTGCAATAATTAATATACACTTGGAAATAAATATGTTTCTTGGATGCTTTGGCCCTTGGGAGGGAAAACAGGATAGGAGAATATGACTTTGGGGGTGGGGTGGGTTTGTTTTCATTTTCTGCATTGGGAAATGCTGGATAAAGTTGTTTCTTTCCCTCAAATAGCCAAATCTTTTTAGACAGACCAGCAGCATTGTACAGTTCAATCTGTCAAGCCTCAGGCTTGCTCTTGTTTGTCACTTGGAGGCTCCTGCCCTGTTGCTGAGTATTTAAAGCACTGTGTGAGTGGCACATGCCTTCAGCTTTGAAGACATCTTGTAACACCTCCTCGGAGTAGGTGTTCAAGTAGAACAGAAACCGTTGTGAAGCAGAATGTCTGTGGTGGAGCCTGAACTTGTTCCCATGGCTCGTATGCATGATTGGTGCCACCATCTGACAACCCGAGCCAGAATTGGTTTAACAAACTCAACAATGTGTTTTTTCATGATGACATGTGCTAAACACATGGGGTTGTACAGCTGAGCTCTAACGGAGCAAAAAGTTGAACTGACAGTCTCCAAAACTGCTCGTGAAAATTATTTTTAGGGTATTTATTATATTCCTGAATCCCAGATGCTACTCTACAATACTTCCTGATTAGTTACTAGATGCATCTGAAATTTGCATTTTAAATGGTTGTGTTCATAATTTTCCTCAGCCTGTGTGTCTCTCTTTAAGAAAAAAATGGTGTTTTTCTATAGATACTGACAAAAAGCCCATTTTAAATAATGTTTTAAATGTCTTGAAGAGCTTAAGAGGCCTTTTATCCCCTTCAGGAATGACTGCTCACTTGAATTTCTGTACCTGATGTTGGATTCTTTTGTCTCCAACTGTTTGAGGTTGTGAAAAGCAAATAGCTGTGGTATTGGGGACTCTTGAAATCAGTTGGGTTTTGATCCTGTGGTGGCAGATCAGAACAGTGACTGGAATAAGGCAAAAGCTAGGAGCAGCTATTTCTGTCTAGGAAGTAGATTGTCAGCCTCTGCAGAGTAATTAATTTAGAGTGGTGATGTTCAAATGTTACTGCCCTTTATAAATAAAATATAAGAGGAGAATACTCAGCAGAGTAGAATGATTGTGTTTGTACCTGCTGGATTTACTGGTTTGCCTGAGTTCGTGTCAGCCTGCACGCCACGCTGGGAGCTGCCTCTTGGCTCCACTGCAGCTGGACCTCATGCAGAGACAGCAGAAAGCTTTTTTTTTTTTTTTTTTCCCCTCTTCAGCTGAACTGTAATTATACTGTTAGTCTCTAAAACCTCTTATTTAAATAATTTGTCTCTGGAATTCATGCTTTCTCCATGGAACCAACCTATTTCTTGCTCTAACTTGTAGTAAAACTCTACAGGTTTATGCTGGGGGGGGGAAGTGCTGCTGTTATGCAAAATTGTTTCCCTTGGGAGGAAAGGGGGGAATTCTTCGTGAATTATGTATGAGCCAGCAGGTTCCACTAATCATAGCAGCTCTGCTAGTGCTGAAGACTTGTAGTGTGAGCTAGTCAGCCCTCTGGTTTTTGAGAAATTGGCACAAAATTTTAAATTCTTGCAACTCTTGCTGAGCTTGAGTAGGTTTTGCCATTGTAAGTCCTGATGTACAGTCAAATTTTGAGTAGTCTTTTGTTACCTACCCTTCTTTAGCATAAATATGGAAATGATATTTTAACAGCTTGATCTAGTTTTTACTTACTGCTGTTAACAATAGGCTATGGTCTGCTTGGAAAGAGCTGTGCTTAGATTCCTGGTTGTAAGTGGATTTCTTCTAGAATAAGTAGGATTTTAAGCTGCAGAAATGTGTACCTTTTGTGAATACCTCTGGAAAATCTGGCACTTCTGCTCAAGAGGTATTTCCCCGAGCTCCCGTGCAGTTCAGGTCTTGCACTTCAATCTTTACTATTTCTGGGGGCACAACTAATCAAGGAAATTCTTGGGAATCAAGGGTTCAAAGTGTATCCTACAGTTGCAGAAGAAGAGAAAAACCAAATGCGAGGAGGAAGTGGCTGCCAAGGACAGTGAACACTTTGAGAGATGAAATTTGGCGTTTAAAATGTTCTTTTTCCCAGCCTTGCCTTTGAACAATGCTTGAATTTTGGTGACATGAATATCAGCTTGACAAATTTGCCTTGTCCAGGCTGTATTAGGGGAACATGTTGTGCATAGATTTCACAGCTAAATTTTGTTTCTGTAATGTTCTACATGTCCTCAAAGACTACTTGGACAAGAAGGATCCTTAATCCTGGAAGTGCTCAAGAATGGGCTGGCAGTTCAGCTCCCTGCTGACCACTGGAATGGAGGAAGCAGAAGTTGCTTCTTCTTCCTCTTTGCTTTCACTTCTGTCTCTATTTCTTAAAATATATTTTGCACCAACGCCTCTGCCTTACCTCTCCTGAAACTAGAGTTTGTCAAACACTGTGTGGATTTGTCTGTTTTGACTGTTTGTGTCAGGGTGTTTAAACTTTCTTCCAACACCAAGCTGTCTTGACACTTCCTTACACTTTACTAAGAAGAGATACATTCCTCAGTTTTCTTCCTTGAAAATTGCCTGTAAGGTTAAGACAGTCACTTGCTCTCTGCCAGGATGGGCAGCTGAAAACTCTTGTGACTGTCCCTAAAATCATTGAATTGCCTAGGCTGGAAAAGACCCCTAAGATCATCACATCCAACCTTCCTACCTAGAAAAATTCAGATGGAAACCAACAACTTTCTCTGCAGGATCACATGAAATAAAGATAACCAAAGTGATTATAGTTGACCCACATTTCCTAATTTCCACCCTTCCCGTTAGAGCTTGTTGTGTCTGGAAATCTCACAAGCTGTTACCTTTGCTCTCTTTAGGTAATGTAAAAAGGAAGGGCATAAGTAAAAAGGCTTACAGTGTTTCTATAAACTTTATTGAGCTTTCTTTCCTTTGAAAAGTTTGTGTCTCAGTCCACCTGTCTCTGTTTGGATTACAAACACCTGCACGATGTCGCAGTAAGATTAGAGGCACTGTTGATTGTATTTGCATGATGAGTAATAAATTCCCCCTAAAGCTTCTTTGTTGAGAAGAAAACATTATTTTTAACTTTCCAAAAAGGCTGAAGTTATTAAACATGGGCCAATATGTTGATAAAAGAGCTGTTCTACAGGCTAGTCAGCTACAGAAAACGATTTGTGGGTGACTCAGGTGTGCTGCAGGTTGAAATTCTGTGGAAGTGGCTGATCTACCCACCAAGGATGTTTTCCTGAGACCTTGGAGGCTCCTAGTCCTCACAAAGAAAATACTGTTATGCAGTCTTTAAGTTTGCTTTGACTCTAGCTGGATTTAGCTGTTCTTGGTCAGAATTGCAGTCAAAACTGAGAAGTCCAGCCATACCTAATCCAAATCTTCTAAAAGCACCTGTTTTCCCTCACTCAGGGTTCCCAAAACTCCCAGTTTACTGAGAGGGAGAGGCCATCATCCAAATTGGTGAGAACTCTTCTGTCCTAATGGCAGGGAGCAAGTAACACTCCTGGGGTGTGCTTGGGTTTGCCAAGGTTTTTTCAGCCCCCACAGGCAGATTTGGGCTGACCTTTCACATTGCCCTTGTACTTGTACCTTGTGCTGCCAGCTACCTGTATTAGTCAGCTTTCCCACTCACTGCTGGTTGCACAGATAATACTCAGTTTATTGTACCTTTATAATGGATTATGTGTTATGCTTTTAACTTTCTTCAACAGAAGTAGATTCTACTCTTCACAGTGTTCTGGGAGCAGTTCCCATCTGAAGTGAATTAGGCAATTTTCACAATTAAAAGAATTAGAAAACTCTTAACATCAATTTTTCCTCTGTTCTTCTCTGTACTCTGAATATTTGCCATTCTAGACTGGGCTAGATGGACCCCTCCAGTGCTGACTGTGTTGGTCACATGTTTAACCCTGGACATGATCTTCCTCTTTGTGCAAGGTGTTGGCTTCCTTCACTCAGGCTGCAGTGACACACTCAGCTGGAGGCTGTGCCTGGGTGTTGGTGGCCACACCTTCTGTGCATCTTTCTAAACCCATTTGAATCCATCTGTACGTTACAGCAGGAAATCCTCACAATGTAAACATGTACTAAGTGGAATAAAGTCACTTGTTTCATTTGAAACATACTACCTAGGAATTTTAATGATTTTTTCTTTTTTTTTCTTCTCTCCCCCTCTCCTTGCAAGAGACAATAGGAAAACATCTCCCCTGTTCTTCTCATGGGGTGAATTGATTTGCAAATGTCTTCTTTGCTTGGTTGCTTTTTTTTTTTTTTTTTTCTGAGAAGGAAATAGGGAGAGTCTGATCTCTTACAGTCCAAAACCCATTCCATGCTTTATCTTGGCTCTTTTTGCAACCCTTTTAGTTCATTTTAACCCATCTCAAAAAATGTTTAATGTAAGTACTCACAGTACAGAGGGGCTGACACAAATTTAGTGGAAAAATATTTGTTTTGTTTCATTCTTAAGAGAAACAGATAATATTTCTAATTTATTTTCAGATTGCTTCCCCCTTGATTGTGTTATAATTGGTGAGGAGCAATAGTTTAGATCCCTTAGCTTCATACATTTGCAGTTCTCTGGGGTTTTTGGTTGTGTTTTTCCTTGCATGTGTTACTTTGCATATAGCATTTAATCTGACTTTTATCACTTGGCCTTTTAGTATTAAAAATTATCAGTGGAATTGATGAATTTTAGGGTTTGAGTACATTTCATCACTCTCTTGGTGAAGTTTGCCACTTCACCCCTCTGTTGCTTTCTTGGATGACTCCTGAAACTGCAGCCAGTCCTGAGATCCTGTGGCACAGCCTCCCCCTGCTGCAGACACTGACCCTTTGGTTTCCTTTTTAACCACCAAGGGTGAGATTCTTGTGTTGTTAATGAGCACATTTGTGGAGACCAGTAGCCAAAAGCTGAGTTGTTGAGTTTTCAAATGAAGCAGCTCAAATAAACCCTAGAAAAGCCTTGTGACTCCTTCCAGTTTGTCACGAGTGATTAATCTGTCCTCTATTTGGAGTTATATTTTTGTTCTCTCCTACCACTGATTAAGTGGAGGTTTGAGGTGAAGATTGCTTTTTGCTTTTATAGCTTTGCCAGAAGAGCCCAGCCTCCAAACAGCTGCCTGAGTCAACTTCATTGGGTATTCTCTGTACTTCCAGGGAGGCTTTATGGCTGTGGACTGGCAATATTGCTGCACAGCAGCTGGGACCAACCAGCATCTGTCACCTCAAATGTATTTTAAAATCTTTGAATAAGGTCTGGTCCTGGTTGGTGAGTACATCCTGAGCTGGCTTCCACATATTGAGGTCCTGCCACAACTCCACTGTTGGGAATCCTTTTGGATGCATCCACACTAATGCAAGGTCTGAAAATCACGTTTGGTTGTGGAGGAATGATTGATCCCCCAATCTCCTGATTGGAATCTTGCAGTGAGGGAGAGTTTTAATGCCTTACCTTTTATTGCAACTTACAATGGAGATACTGTGCTGCTATAATGTATTGGAAGCTTAAAATTAGTCTGTGGTGAAATAATGCACCCTTGGGTGTCAGTGACCTGCATTGTGATATCCCTTCCAGGTTATTGCAATGGAGCCATAACGAGTTCCATTCCTGTTCTCATTTGTTCTTGACCTGGAACAATTCTTCTAATTTGAGGCACTAATTAGGAGATGGGTTTAGTTATCTCTGATCTTTTCCATAAAGAATTTTATGCCTCAGCTGTCTTTAAGATTTTGAAGCAAGTTATTGCTTTTGGCATTTAATTTCTGCATTATTCATATAAGGAGACTCTTGGATTTTTTTCATTTTTGCCCACAACCTAAAAGAGCAGCAATAGACTTTTATTGTCAATATAGCTGGTGTTTCTAATAGTATGTTATATTAAAAAAAACAAGGCAGCATTTATCACTTTCATATTTTCTGTTCCTCTGAGATAATGTAAGTAGTGTCTCTTTTTAAATTAAAAAAAATTATTCTTATGTTAGGATACTGGTTTTCTTCCTGTCCCTGAGTAACTCTGGACAACTGTTTCTTAGCCCAGTCCATGGGATAGTGAGCTACAAGAGACTAGTGTTGGCTCAGTCTGTTAGTGATACAAAGTTCTACTCTAGCTTTGTGTGAATAAAAGGCATTTAAATGCTTTATTTTCCTTTTACGGAGAGAATTGGACATGAACAAATGCTATTTTATTAGTTCTGAAGTGAAAGAGGAACTTCATTACACAAGGGGATCTTTT
>VYXF01005528.1:128135-161446 GCA_013397295.1 Polioptila caerulea | reverse complement strand
TTTTTTTTTTTCCTTCTCATTTTCCCCCCTCCCCTCCCTTCCAGTGTGTAATTCAGCAGTTTACTTTCAGTAAGCCCCCACAGCTGTGATGTTGGACTTTTTCTGAGGTAGAATGAAAGTTAAATTTGCTTTGGAGTTCTTGGGCCTTGTACTTTCCCAGCTGAAGTCAGAGGAGGAGCAGTGTTCTGGCATGAGTGGATGTCACAGACCATCAGCAGCTCTGACACACGTGTGGGCCTTGCTGGGCAGTGCCATCGAGGGTTCCTCCTCCTTTCCAAGAGACATCATTGGTATCTCTCCACTCTTTGCCATTCTCAAAGACTTCTGGCACTTTTTTGAGGAGCTTAGACAAAGGCCATTTAGTTCTGATAGCTTTTGTTGTTTTAAAGGAATGATCCTTATCTTTTGCCATCCAATTCCATGTCTGTGGTTCAGGTGGCCTCTCCAGCTCCTCTCTCCATCAGCAGTTATCAAAGCCTGGTCTTTTTTCAGTCTCCTCAGGAGTGTGTATTTTTACAGGCTCCGGGTGGGACGGTGTTTTTCTTTGCTCTTTGAAAAAAAGGCTAAGCTTTCCTGTTTGGCCAGAAATTGCTGAGCTTTTTATGGTTAAATTGAGGCCACTGTGATTCCAGAATTTGTTATTCCAGACTTATGAGTACAGATTTGTGGGTGTTTCATTCTGTATCCAATTGGTTTTCCACTAATTGAGCCTTCATTTAATGGTGAGTTTGGAGAAGAAATAAAAATGGATTAATGTTGAAAGTGAATCATAACTTTTTGACTCAAGCCTGTTGTGACCCAATAATAGGCTAAACTTAAATGTCATTAAAAGATTTCTGGGATATAATAGTTCATTATCTTGTAGCAGCCTGGAAACAATCATACATTTCTTCTGAAAGTTATCATGGATTGAAGATGAACATGAGACATTTGTACACCAACCCTACTCTGTTTTTAGAGAATTTGGTGTGTTTGCCCTATTGAGGTTTGCATATGCTAAGGGCACGAGTCACTGGGAAGGCACTGAGGAAGCTTTGTGCTGGAGAGGCTGGAATATTGGCACTTGTGTGAAAGATGGGATTGATGCTGGGTACGTGGATTGCCCAAGTCTTCCTCATAAAATTATTTAAGATACAATGTAAAGAATATTGACATACAAGTTGTATGCCTCGTGATCAAAGACCTATGGAAACCTGGGAGAGAAATGGGGGATTTATTACTGGAACCAGTTGTTTGGGAAACTGTAGATTTGGAAAGGTCACTGAACATAGTTGGTGCAGTTTGGTTCTACTGGCTTTTAAAACTGTTAGAATGAGTGCTCAGAACAACCTGTGAAGCAAAGTTGTGATTAAACATACTTTCAGAAAGGTTATTTAACTGCAAAATCCACTGAAATCCATTTTTCCTGTATAGTTTTTTAACATATATTTTATTTAATGTGTTGGCCCTGGTGACTGGTTTTTTTGACATTAAGGTTTGCTTCTTGCAGGTCCAGAAGCTTGAATTGGGTGTTCATCATGGCTTTGGTGAACAAAGTTCTTTCTGTATGTTTGTTATTTGAAATCTTTTTCTCTTAGTAGAACCTGGCCAGGTGGAAATGACCAGAGTTGCATCTCTTAACAACCTTCAGAGATGACTTGAACAGCATGTAAGGATGGACTGTTTGAACTGTCTTTGAACTTTGGGTTATTGGTGCAACACTAGCATCATCCTGGTTGGGTTTTAGTTATTCTTTTTAAACCAACCAGGTTGGGTTTTTTTGTTGGGTGTCTTTTGAAGTGTGAATGATGACCTGCACCCATGCATTGAAACACGGGTGCAAGGAAACAGCAATGTGCCCTCTCAAGCCTTTAAAAGTAAGTCCTTGAAAAGTCTTTTTGCATTAAATGGCCTCTTTATTATCCTTTCTTTCTCCTCCATTCAGTGTTACATGAGCAGGGAAATCACTGGTGTTAATGTAATGTACAGTAAAGCTTCATCTCTTTTCTCCTTGTTGGATTCTGTTTGGTGAGATTGGAGACATTCTGTGAGATGTTTGTGAGTTCAGTGTTCCAGAGCCAGCGGTGCAAACTGCCCCCAGGGTGGGCTGATCTGTCACTCTCACTCAGGCTTGCAGGCTCGTGGGGTGCCTTGAGTTATGCAAAGGGTACAGGAATGAGTCAGATGATGTTCAGCATTCGGATCAGAAACCATTTGCATGTTCCTCTTGTGTGTGCATTTCCCACTAGCAGCAAGGAAGTGGGAACAGCTTTGCAGTTACAGGAAAACAGGGAGACTTCCCTTTTCTATTAAATATTCCCACTCTGAAAATCAGCCAGACTAAATACCTGTCCCTTTCCTCTTCAATTCAAGGTGTTGCTAGGTATAAGTCAGTAAAAACATTACATGAACTTAATAAAAAATGCACTGATTAAAACCATCCCTCTGCAGGTGACAAATCTCTGATAAGTATCACTGCAGTTCCTCAGTGATAACTTAGGGGTTTAAATGCCTTAAAAGGTGTTTTCTATATGGTAGAAAACTGAGCTCTTATGTCACACTGAGCCACAATGTAGTTGGCTCTATGCACTGAAATTGCCTTGATTTGTACAGGGAAAATAAACTTCATTAATTTATCTTTATTTTAGTCAATGCTGCTTTATAAGTGAATTTCTAATCTAGTTATGAAAGTGTCTTGTTTTAAGCAAAGGTTTGATTACATACAGTTGGATTAAGAGTCTGATAGCAAAAAAACATTTCTGCCAGGATGGTAAAATTACAGAATTGCTGCTTCTGTTGTTTTTGTGAGGATGGGATTGTTGGTGCAGCCCTGCAGAACTGATGGGATCGAATTGGGTCTCCCCTTCCGGCTTTCCCCAGGGAGCCATCCCAAAATGAAATGGGTGAGAAGTGCTTTTGGCACATCTGCACATCTTCCCAAGAAGAAGAGTTAAATTTAAGACTTTAAATGAATAGATAAGAGGTGGGGCAGCAAGTTCTGCAAACAGGGCTGAGGCCATAAAGAGCTTTGTGTGGAGACTGACCAAATTCCTAGTTGTGGCTGTGTGTGTATAATACAATACAAAATCACGAGGGCTGTGACAGTGTGAACAGGCTTTCTGTGGTCTGAATTAAGACATGTTGTAAAATCACTGGCCCAGAGCAGATGCATGGGAACTGTGCTCTGAGACTTACAGAGGAATTAGTCTGAATTGACAGGTGAACCTGCTCAGTAAAGAGGCTGGATCTTGTGACACTTCTTTTTTTTTCCCTTTCTCAGTCTCTGCAACCATCTCAAAGTGCTGCTGAATCGGCACATGGAACCTCAGAGGTGTCGTGTGTCAGGATCTGATTTAGAGACACTGAGGCTCCTACTGTCCTGCACCATAGGGCTGTTTTTTTCTGAGAAAAAGCAAGGAGCTGTTAGCTGCTTGAAAAACAATTTTCCAGTCTGTTTTTAATTCCTTGGATGGTTTCTTGCTTACCTCTGTTTCCCTTAACAGTGTTACTTAATCCTAAGGCATCATCCTGAGCCTATTCAGTGCTAACATCCAGCATGCTTTGCTTTTTTTTTTGCTTTTTTTTTNTTTTTTTTTTTTTTTTTTGCTTTTTTTTCTTCCTAATTTTTTTCCTTAAGTTTCCCTATTGTTGATTCTTGGCCAGCCTCCACCGAGGTAGGAGGACAGTGGCCACCATAACCCCTCTCTTGTATATTTGAGGCTATTTCCTACCTCCCCTCTCCCTCCTGCCAAAAGAAGAGTTAAGGGATGGTTCCATGCTGCATCTCTTGAATACTCTGTCTTGAAGGAGGTTCAAACTGTCCCTTCCTGTGACTGCTTTCTGTCACACTGGCCACAGATGCAAATTGCTACTTCGTGTTTATCCACCCCATAGGAAAAATCAATGAGCAGCCTCTGGTCATGCGCAGTTTTAAGATCTTTGTTTTTCAGATGGTTTGCTCTTTACTTGCTGCATTCCCAGTTAAAGCATCTGGGAATGGTACTGGCTGCAGTCTCAGTAAATTAGTCTTTAATATTTGCAATGTATTAAAATCACACTGATGTGTTGCCTCCTGTTTATGTAGTCTGGATTTAGAGATGCCTGATTCTCCCTTCCAGTATGTGATATTAGAATTGGTTAAATAGGTACAAATCTAGCAAAATATTGACTTACAGCTATGATGAACGTTGCAAAGCTGCAGATTCTAGGAAATTGGCCTCCTGTTATCTCTGATTTCATGCTTTTTCCATCTGTCTCAAAATGAAGAGATTAGGGTTGATCCTAGCTATGTGTGTGAGGCAGATTATGGTAATCTTATTATTCTGATCTCATTACACTTAATCTCTGGATTTGAAAATGTCCTGCCTTTAACCCTTTCTTCAACAGCCACAAAAAATACAGTGAAAAAAGGTGGTTGAGGTGTGTTCTACAAACTTCAGATTAAATGTTTATTTTATCCTGAAAAAGCAAAGCACTCAAAGACTTTGCTACTTGGAGTCATACACTTTGGTGGTGATGGTGGTTTGTTGTTTGGGAGGTTTTTTTGGTTGGGTTTTTTTGTTGGGGTTTTTTTGTCATAACAGTCTAAAATGATGGGTAAATCAACTCTTTTGAGTTACAAAGGATGCAATTCATATGTGACAACAAATTAGTAGTGGATATTACAGTTCAGAAGATTGGGAAAATCTTTGTTCCTGACAGGTCAGAATTATTTTATTTACTAGCTTTTCTGAAACCAAGTGGGCTTTCCCAGAGGTTTGTCTCAGTGTTTGACATGCAAAGATATAAAACTTCATGGTGTGTCTCCTCATCTTCTTACAAGAACACAGAAGTTAATGCAAAATGCTTGAAAATATGTAGCTGGGTAGTTAAAGTGCAGAAGGGACAACTCAAATGGAGCACAAAATTCCCTGCTTTTTCCTTATCTACAGCTTTACCCTGGTTACTGGCAAGTCATTTCAGTTTTAGCTGACTGTAAAGAGTTAACTCTGTGGTTTGTGACAGAGAAGACTTCTGCACTGGGCTAACATGTTTTACTGAACAAACACTGTCAGGTGCACTTTGAAGATTACAAGAGCTCTTTTGTCTGAAACCTGGGGAAGAAGCTCTGTCCTCTCTTCACAGTTTTGGGTATCAATTATGAAACAAGTGGTATTGCTTCTTCAGGCCTGGAAATTAAAAGAAAGCAAAGGGACAGCTGCTGATGGTGGGAGTTAAAAAGCAAATGTGATTTTCTTTCTTTAAAAGATTGGTATTTTATTGTAACTCCTGTTTGAACAGATTCACAGGATAGTTGAGATTTTATTGTACTACACTGACGGAGTTCTAGATTAGATAGTGCAGAGAATTCTGTTAAAAGCATTTGGATATTGCTTTGAGTGTTCTCCAGGTCATCTTTGAACATGGAGTGTATTTGCCAGTTCCCATTCTGAAGCTACATTTGGAGAAAGGGGAAAGATGTGCTAGTGCTTTGAAGCTGGATAGGAAGAAACAAGTTCCTTCTCCTCCTGTTGTTTGGTCTGTCATTTTTACAGGTCATCTGAAGGGTGCCTTTCTGTCCAGTGGTGTTGATTGTTACACCTGGTTTTTAGAGACTCTGCAATGCTGGAACATCACTGACGTTGCTGCCTGGAACTCAACTGCTTGGAGTGTCTGACTCTAATCAGGCCTCATTGTTTTGTGGGGCCACTTCATCTTCCCCTCTAGTTGTAATTCGTGTGCTCTGTGGAAACAGAATTCACCCAAGTAACCGAGCTTCACTGGGACTGAGCAAGTTATAAATAACTGCGCCCTGGAAAATGATGTTTGTTTGTTTGTTTGTTTGTTTGTTTGTTTGTTTGTTTGTTTGTTGGTTTTTCTTTCACTCTATCCTGTCTTGACTAACTCCTCAAACACTTGGGCCAGCACACATGGGGGTGGAGAGTAAGAGGTGAGAATGAATGGCTGGAGGGAAGAAAACACAAGGAGAAGCTGAAGTTAGCTCTGTCACAAAGCCCACCTGTGGAGTTATTTCCTGGGGACATGTCCGAGCTTCACAGACAGGACACTCTGTGTGGAGTGTCACTCAGATGGTGGTAGCACAGACATTCGTTGGGTTTGGCTTTTTTTTTAATTATTATTATTTAATGTGTGGGAGTTTACCTTTTCTTTTTTTTTTTTCTTTTTTTTAAGGTAAGGTTGTCTTTTTGATAGAAAGTAGTTGTGCTGGGTGCACTCCCATGCAAGCTGGATCACCCCAAGCTGACGTGGAGGGCAGTCTCCATTCCTGCCCTCGGGCTATGCATTTGGCCAAGTCTCATGATGGCAAAGCAGCCCTTTCTTTTTGTAACTGGAGTTATTTTCCTTGCAGTTCTCAAGAACTCTTTAAAAACTTGCCTTACCAAAAATGCTACTTCTATTGTGCATTCACACTGGGTGGTGATGGTTGTTTTGCTTTAAGTGCTGAGTTGCTGGCAATGTTTTAATATATTTTTAGATAACAGTGAAGTATTTGTTTTTCCAAATGAGAGGTAGGAAATTGCAAAGAATAAAGAATTGCATGAGCTGGCTCAGTGATTGCAAGCCTGTTCCATTTGGGGTAGTGGAGGAGGAAGGGGGAATAGATGGTGAGGTAAGAGCTGTTGCTGTGACACTCCCCCAGTAATAACTTCAGCAAAGAGCTGTCAAGGGTGGAAGGAAAAATAAAGATGTTGAGAATTCTTTGACTTTGACACTTGATATGAATCATATCTCCACTGTTGTAAGGGGAGGATAATTGAAATGAGCACAGTGAACCCTTCCTGTGGCAAAGACAAAGCTTTTCTTCTTTTCTCCCCTGAACTTGGTTCTTGGCAAAGCAGAGCATAGATTGCAGTCCCTTTGAGGCAGGGATTGGCTCTGTAAACAAGATCCATAAGATCCCTGCACAAAATTCTAGCAAAGAAAGTTGTTGAAGCCCTGGATTGGTGAGGCAAGTCTTTAATTTGTTGTGTCTGTTGGTGTAAGGCAGCTGCACTAAGCCCTGCATCTGAACACCTCTCATAGCCTGGAGATTGGATGGTGATTTTTCATAACGTAATGAGGCTTTCTAGATTACAATACTATTTTCTAGTCTAACTATCACTAGTTATTATTTTCCATTTTGTATGTGAAGTCTGCTTAATAAAAGATCTTTGTCCCTCCATCCCACAAGTATTTATATAATTTTGTTCTCCATCAATAAGCCTGGGAAATTTTATGGCCAAAGCTAACTTACACTTTTCCAAAGGTGCAGGTGCAGCTGCTGTTGCCTATCCTGATAACAATAGAAAATTGTATTTTTATGAATTTAATTATATATTTTTTATCTTGAAATATATTTTCTTGAAACATATGTATTTTATAGGTATGTATTTCAAGAGGCTTCTTTGCACAGACTGACAGTAGTTTGTGGAGGGGTTTTCAGACCCTGCCTAGGGTCTGTAAATTGCTCAATAAATGGTGTGTGCTCCTCTGAAAAGTAATTTTCATTTTTAATTTCAAAATGAGATTTCAGCACCCTTTATTTCACTCTTCTCAGTAGATGGGGATTGAAATGCAGGATGTATTTTGAAATTGGGGAAAATGCATTTCAAATAGATGGCGATACTACTATTCTTAGATCACTGGGGCTGTAAAACCTTCTTGGTGCTAAGAGGAAATGGCAACTTGAGCTTCATTGGCCTGTGATGAGCCTTTGCAGCTGGGGCCTGCCCTAGGTGGTGGTGGTGACATTTGGGGCAGCTGTCTCAGGGTAGTGGAACGTGGGCTTTCCCTTCTTCTGTACTTTCAAATGCAAATTGCAGAGTATGCCCCGGGGACAGGCAGAAAAGTCCACGTGAGTCTTTGGTGTGAAAGAAATTAGTAAATGCGGGTGTCAAATTCTGATTGTTCAGTTGCTGCAGAGAGGTTATTGCAGTTAGCACTCACTTGATGTCGTGTCTCAAAGGTGTGAGGTTTGTGCCTGGTATTAACACGTAATTTCCAACACCATAAAGCCCTGCTTTCTCCTGTGTGCAGTTTGGCAATGTGTGGTAGGATGCAAGGAATGACTTTTGCTCTGCACCTGGGTGATGTAACCTGTAAAGAATTGAACTTGTCAGAAGAACCAGCAGCTGTCATTGTTGACAGTACAGAGCACAAAAAGACTTGATGGATGAGCCCACCAGCATTTCTTGTGTGGCCCTGAACTTTAGAGCTGTTTCATGTGTGAAGTCTGAGTTTTTTCTGTCTGTGATGCAGAAATCTGTAGATGTGTCTTTCCAGGATCCATTAGTTTGACCTGGCTGGCTGACATGAAGGTATGGCTGACCTGATTCTCCTTTCCATCTTTAGCCATTAAAGGTTCCAGCTTGTGTACAGTTTGAAGAAGAAAAACCCCAGTCTTAACACTTCTGCAAATAAGCCTGTCATCAGAAAATACAGATATATCTAGGTCTCAGCTGAGTCCACTCACTCCTGCTTCCCCAATTCCCTTCCTCCCACTTGCAGTTAGTGAGTTCTGAATTTTTGTTGCCCCAGAGCAGGACTACCCACGTGCTTCTTCCTGAACTCTCGTCCCTTTCTTCTCCACATCTGCTGTGTTTAAATGTTTGAGCAAGTGGAACTGTTCATGTGTATGTCCATTTTGAGGTGGACTGCTGCAAGAATTTTGGAGAAGTCTTTTGTGTCCTTTAAAACTGGAACCAAGGGTGTTTCCTTCATGGCAGTGCCCACTCCAGCAGTCCTGCCCTATCTCTTTCCTTCCTGTCTCCTCTGTTGCTTCACTCCCAGAGCTGTGCCCTGCACTTTCTGTGGAGCCAACCAGGCAGGTGAGAAATACAGCACCTCCCTAAACTCTTCTGCACATCAGTTCTCCCATGTGGGGAACTAAACAGGAACCTGTTCCCACTTTGGGGAGCACAGGTGGGAGGGTGCAGCCATTCCACAAACCAGCTCACAGAGCTGCTGCCAAACTTGGAGCCACCCCAAACTGAGAGTGTGGCCTCTGAGTTTGTAGCTGGGTAGGAATTCCTGCTCAGAAGTGTGAATTCCCAAGTAAGGTTGTTAATTCCAAGGTCAAGATGTGTGCAGTTATCAATATTAACAGCTTGATTGCTGACTGTGTTGAGAGATGCCTGCAGTTATCCTTATTCCTGAATAAAGGCTTAAATCAACTAGATTTTGGCTCATAGCTGTGTGTAGTAGATTAAGTTTTTGTGCCTTTCAAGGCATGACTGAACTGTGGATTTTGAGGACCATCAGTAAGAGATGCCCCAAAGTTCAGTAGTATCAATAACTACAGTGTTGCATAGTTTTTTCAAATACATTTTTCAATATGTCCTATCAGGTATAATTAACCTAGGAAACTTTGTCCTGTAGATAATTAGTTGTCAGATGTCATTCCTGGAATCTTTCTGACTAAGAGCTGAGTAAGACTGTTTCACATTCTGAAAAATTTACCATGCTATAATACATTAAGCAATCAATATTAAGTAAGAATATATGCTAGCAGAATCCTAAAGCTTTTAAATTTAAAACCAGATGGAGCAAAGTTAAGAGTTTTATTGCTCTGTTAACTTGTCTGCAGTGTAAAATGAATGTGTACTGAGTACTGTAATAAAACTGTTTAAACAAAACCATGCATATAGAGAAAAAAAAAATTTAAAGGTTATCTGTCTTGTAAATGTGTGCCAATTGTGCTGAAAGCTTTTTTTGACCCCCTCCCCTTCTTACTTACATTGCTGTCATTAATAGAAGAAATCTGCCTGTTTTGATCTTTGGAAGCAGGTTGGACCCTTTGCTCGTGTGTTTGCAATAGACTTTTCCCTGGAAAAAACAGAGCAGCTGCAGCTCAAGTTAATATCCTTCCTTGAGACACAAAAACTCATAGCTGGTACTTTGAACTCATGTAAGTTTTTTTTAAGGCCTTCATGGTTATAACTTTTCTTAGTGTGTTTTAAAATGCAACAGATAATGTTTCCAATTGTACTTCCCACGGAAATTGAATTGGGTTTTGGGCAGCCTTTATGTTTTTTTCCTTCATTTTTGCTTTGTGGCAGGCAGCATTGGTATGTGGCTTGCTCCTCAACAGATTTTCTGGTGATCAGTGCAAGGCATGTACATTTTTTCTTTTGACTTTTTCCAGGTTTTCTAAGTACACCATGTTGTTAGTTACTCAGACTAACCAGTGCATCCTGGGTTATCAATCCTGGTTGCCACAGAATTGTAAAATATCCTGTGTAGGAAGGGACCCACAAGGATCATGGAACCCAGCTCCTGACCCTGCCCTGGACAACTCCAAGAGTCACAGGAGGTGCCTGAGGGAATGGTCCAAACACTTCTGGAACTGAGTCCACTGTCATTGTCAGTATGTTTCACAAGTAGAGTGACCTCATTTAGGTGACATCTCCTGTCATGGTGGTTTGAAGAAATGTGAAAAGAGGAAGATGTTCAACAGGGATCAATGAACTGTCAGAGTTGTAGGCAGAAATAATCAACTGCACCAATGCAGGACAGGGAGTAACTCACTTGGCATCAGTTCCTCTGAAAATACCCCAGACATTACAGTGGAAAATTGGTTGAAATCAAAGTGATGTCACCTCACACTGAGTTGTTACAGACAGGGCTGTAATACCTGCCCACCATGTGAGATAATTCTTCCACTCAGTGTGTATAAGGCTGTAGCTGGGGAGCACTGGAGTTTGATTTCCACAGGGCTGCTGCAAAACTGCCCTCTGGTAACAGCCTTGTGAGAAACGACACTCTCTTTTAGAATTTCAAAGGTTTATTAAACCTTAACAAAATACAACAAAAGGACTGAAAAGGAAAGAGACCACGGCACCAGGAGCGTATGACAGCCTGCCCTGTGCTCACCCCAAACTGGCTCCTCCTCCCTTTATACCCCTGGGGTTGTATTAGCCAGGCCTGGCCCCTCCAGGGTCTGTCAGTTAACTCTTGTTTGCCATCCTTTGCTGGAGATGCTCCCTTGTGACTTGGCTGGAGTCAGGTGTTGCCATGCCATGCCCTGCAGGGACAAGGTTTTCCCATCCCGTGCCAGGGGCACAGGTACAGGCCCTCCCTGCACACCCCCCAGGCTGGCTGGTGGGAACAGCACCGAGGGGGAAAGGGGCTGTGGGCAGAACAGAGGCTGTCTAGACAGCAAAGCACAATAACATAACTATACAGCAGGAAAACTTCTCCTAACATATGCACAACATCCGTCCCTGGACTGCGAGAGCCAATCCCTCACATTACCTGTCTATAACACCCTAAATTTCTGATCAAGATCAAGTCCAGATTGTGCCACTAATACTCATCATTCCTCCCACCCAGCTTTTCCAGCACTGGGGTCGAGGTGCCTTAAGTAGTGTGGTATTTTTACAGGATGCCAAGTGTTCATAATTAATTTGTCTCCCTTAACACATCCTGTTGGACTTCACCTGCTGGGACTTGAGTACATCACAGCCCCTCTGTTGTGTGCAAGCATTAGAGTGTTCATAATGGAGGATGTCCTACATGAAGCAGTTGCTGGATGTCACTCCACAAATAACAATTCCTGTCTGGTTAAAAGTGAGAGGTAAATAGTTGAGTTTGTGTGCTAAGGAAAGCAGTAATTAAGAGTGAAAGTACTGGAGTGGAGTGTTGGGTTTGGTGGTTTCTTGGGCAGTGAAGTGTAGCAGAGGTAATGGAACACACCCTCCATTTAGAACAGAAAGGACAACTGTCTTAATTTCAGCATTTTTTCTCTTTCATTCTTGATGGAGGAATTATGAGAATTTTATATTGGTAGAGGTTTGGGGTACCAAGCATGAGGCGATCAAGGGCTGGTTGTTAGTGGTGCACTATCCTGTGCTTTATGCAAATCTTCCCTTGTCCTCTAGTGAATGTTTTGGTCCTTGACTGTGGTGTGTTCAAAGGCAGCATGTGGGACAGCCAGTCAGGAGCTCTGCCTTCTGGTCCTGCCTCTGCTGTATAATTAGAGGCATTGTCCCTGTCTCTGGGACAGGTGTATCTGCTTCCTCCTGGGATGGTGAGAAATACAATCTCCAGTGGTGCATTTTAGTGGGAGATAGCAGGACAAAAATGCAAATAGAAGTAGGAACTGCTGGGTATTCAAGTGGAGTTGTTATGCAAAGCAGGTTACAAATGGATTTTGCAAGCTGTGACTGTCCGACCTATGGGCTGTCAGACATATGTATTTCCCCAGGGTATTTTTAGTTTTACGGTAGTGACCAGCTTCATTTGTATTGTAAAGCTCTAAAAGGACAAGCACATGCTACGATTGCTTGTTCTTCATTACCTTCAGTTTTTGTTTGTGACACACTACCCAGACCTGGCTTAGCTGGAGCCAGCAAAATGAGGGAAGTGCAGTAAGTGAGAAGAATAATTTTGATACGCTTTGCAAGCTGCCATAAACCCCCTGCTGATATTTCTGCTGTTTCTCTCTAAAGCTCAAAAACAATTCTGAAACATTCTCACTGGAATGCTTGATAGCTCTTTTTTATTATTTTCTGCTAGTGACTTTCAGCCCTCATCCCTCAGAGCTTATGCCAAGAGCTCTTACAAAAGCCTCACAATTTCATTAAAGGACTGAAAGGTTGTAGTTGGTTGTACTTAGATAAATAGTCTAGAGCACATGATAACAGATGTGTTTTATGCTTGGTGTCCATGTTGCTAAACTTGAAGTTGCAGCTTGAATAGCTCCTGTAAAATACCCTGGAATTTATAGCACTGTGTTAGCAGCAGATACAGGAATAGAAACCAGGAGACCTTACTCTGACCAGCAGGTAAAAAGACTTCTTCAAAATTCTTCTCAAAATTGAAGGTTTATTTAGGTGCTTAAGGCAATGTGTGCTCTGTTCTTTATGTAGGCATGTGCATATATGCTCTTGGGTTGTTTTGGGGTCTGATTTTGGGTTTTGAACCTTTCCCAGACAGAGCAGGTTTGTGCTCAGAATTCAAGGCTGTTTTCTTTCCTCAGGAAAAAAGAGGGAGGATGGCATAGAGCTCTCTAGGCTTCAGCATATGACCTCTTCTTCAGTTTGTGCTTCACCAGTGGTGGTTTTGCTGGGTCCCTGTTTAATCCTAAATTAAGCAATGCTAAATAAAACATCAGTGAATAACTCATTCACAAGCAAATGCCCATCCCTTATAGTACCTGAGTGAATTAATCCACACTGCACAACAGAAAAGCGACCAAATGCTGTGCTCTTCATGGCTTCCAGATTTGGTCTGGATTGGATTTGAGATTAAGGAAATTAATTTTTGTTTCCATGATAACATCCTGAGCACTACAGCTCATAGAAGGTGGCTGGTCCTGGTCTTTAATCACTTCAACCCTTGGTCTCTTGGGGAAGAGCAGCACTTCCCTTCTTCCTTTAAAGAAACTGCTCTTGTGGATCCCTGAGCATTCTGCTCTCCACATACTCAGGCTGTGCTAACAAGCCTTTGACTGGTTTGCACTCCATTTTCATCAGGCACTGGAATGAGACCATGCATTCCTTGCAGCATCAAATGTTGAAGTAGTCCTTACATTACGAAGCTTGTCAGAATTAGTGTTCACTTAAGTACTATAAAAGTTGCTGAATATAAAATGAATCTCACTTCTGAGAGTCCCTGCTGTTTCAGAAACACTTGGGGGGTCTTTGAGATGTGGAAGGCTAATTAGAATGTGAGCTGCAGCTACTTCAAGCTCTGTAAAGCTATTTTATTTGAGTTGTAAAATCACTAATACTGATTTTTTGCTTCAGGCTGCCATGCTTTGTTAGGGAGATTTTCTATCAACTTTCTTGAAAATAGGCTATTTGTGGTATCTACAGCTTAACCTTTATACAGTTGCTAATAGTGGGAATAGAAGGGAATTCTGTAGTCACTGGGGCTGACATCTCTATCCACCACAAGAGCAGAGGCAGAACTGGCACATTTGTTATCATTTTACCTCCATGTGTTTGGGAGGAGCTCTGCTCCTACACAGAAACTTCAGAAACATAAGGAATGTAAGACCTGTGGCAAAGTTTCTTGAGTTTTCTTGACTCCTTCCAGGATCTCCATGAGACATTTTAGCTCCAATTTCAGAGCTCACTGCAGTATACTTTAAAATACTGGGGTTTTTTCCTCCCATCTTTGTGCCATGTGAACAAAAAAAGGTGAACCATAGGGAAAGAGAATTGTTGTCTAAATTGGGGTTTTTTCTCTTTTTCCTATTATCCTTAATAAATAACTCTTCACAATTGAAGACTTTTGCCAGAGGGGACATGGTAGTACCAGACTGGCAAGGCCTGGGAGGGCAGAGTGACTTAGTCTGTGCTAAGTTCTGTCCTTGTGGTTAGACTTGACTGTGCCTTAGCTAACATAAAGTCGTCCCAAGTATTCTTGTGTTACCTACAAAAAATATACAAGGCCTGGGAGTAAAAGGTTGTTTTGTAAAAGGTTGAATGCTAATTGCTTGCTCCAGTCCTCTCTTTGGAGTTTTCTTTGTTACAACAGATTTACTGTGTTTGTCAGCCAGTGCAGCCATGGATTTCTTGATGACTTTTGGTCAGCGCTCCTGTGGATTTGAGTTTTGCATGATGAAATATTACATGGAATTGTAGTGACATCTTGTCTTTATCTCATGCAGTTTAACATAATTTCCTGTAATCTTACCCAGCTACTTCTCCCCATCAGCCCTTCCAGAAGTTTAGGGTAATTCTGAATTTATTTGTAAATGTTTATATTGCACAAACCTCTAGTGGTGAGTAGTTTTGTGCAGCAGATATGGAGGGCAATATTATTTAGGGCATGGAAAGAGAAGCTTAGATCCTAGAGTGACCTTGACCTGTGACTCAATCGTTGGTTTGTTGTCTCAGCTTTGTCATGTATTTTAGTTTGGAGGAGTTTCCAGGTCCCTTCAAGAGGAATGGAAATAACTTCGACATAATTTGTTCGCAAAGAAACTAAAGACAGCAGTTGGTAACCCAGGCACCAGCCTTCTGCTTTGAAAAGCTTCAAAATTTCCTCTTCTGGACTCTGCTTCCAGCTGCTTGGGTGTTGTGGTAAAAGGCTGTGGGAGTGCATGTCAAAAGTCTGTGTGTGTTGAAGCAGCAGCATCACTTCAGATAAGGCCTCTGACAAAAGCACCACTGAGGCTTGGGGAAGAAAGACCCCTGGACCTCATTGTGGTGGGGAGACTCTGAATTATTTTCTTTTGAGTTTCTGCTTTGTGCTCTTCTTGTGCCTTTAAAAAGCTGGGGGTGGAAGTGTTTCTGTAGTGATAATGGGAATTGGGGAGAGTGAGAATGAAAAACTGTATCCGTAACACATTACTGCATTACAGTACAATCTACATCCATTATTTAGGTATTATAATATAATACTTGGAGTTGAGTGCAATTTAAGGAACAATCTTCTCTGGTTGTTTTCAGTAATGTTTGCTCAGTGGTTGTTAAGCAGTTCCACAGCTTTTTATATCTACCTAGAGAACAAGTATTAAAGGATGTCCAAACATGATATTGTAGGCTTTGTTCTGAAAAACGTAGATATCTTGCATTTCCTATGTGTTATCATGATAAATTGAATTTAAGGAAAAGCCTTAAATATTCCAGCAGTTACGTGTTCTTGAGTCACCCTAATTGTCCAATGTGTCTTTTTGTATTGAAAGTTTGCAGTTAAAATTAACTGTACTGTGTGTGATGAGTAAATCGAGAAAAGAAAAACTGATCTGGCCTGGTCTGAGTCACAGTGTCATTTTGATGGGCAGATTTCCACAGGATTCCTTGAAATGCCATTCCTGCCTCACAGCCACCTTAGTGACACACAGCCAGAGGCAGGAGGATTCCTTTGTTCAACCCAAGGATGAAACAGGAGCTGTGGGTGAGCAGGCCATGTCCTGGGTTGTCTTTGCAAAACCCTCAAGAGATTAATTTGAATATCCTGTGGTGCCATTTACAATAAACTCGCAGATGTGAGAAACAACGCCTCACTTTTTAAAATTGTAGAAGGTTTATTAAACCACAACAAGGGACTGAGTAAGGAAAAAGGGACAGCACTCATAACAACCCTGAGCCATGCTGTTGGTCAGCCAATCCTCCCCACACTGGCACAGATATCACCCTTCCAACCCTACTCCTCCCTTGTCCCCCCTCAGACACCACCTCCACCTTGTCCTCACCTTCTGTGTGGTCCTTTGTGCTTCAACCCTCCCCGTGGTCAGAGATCAACTTTCAGCATTACAAAACTTTTATATAAAAACCCCAGATCTTAACAGAACTTACATTTAACATTCATGAGAGCCAACATCACTATCCATTTATTACACAGAGAACAAAAATGTTTTATTGGGCTGTGGTGAACTTGCTTTGTTGAATCCAGACAGTTTTCCTTGAAGCAGTTTTTACTTGCTGGTTTATATCTAGTTTGCAACTCTCAGAGCAGAAAAGGAGTCATTTTTTTCTGAAATGCAAAGCAGTGTTAAAGCACCTCTGCTTTAACACCCTCTCTGAGGGTGAGAACCCTGCTCCCAAGGGCCGTTCCATCCTGGGACAAGTGATTTCCAGGCTTAGGAATTCAGTTGCAGAATTGCTCCCTTTGAAACATTTGTTCACTTAATAAATTTTTTCCTGCCCTAGTTTGAGTGTCATGAGTGCTTTCCTTGGATTCTTCAGACTTTGGGAATATTTTAAATATATTGCATTGTTTTCTTTGTGGCTTTGTCAGTGTCACTTTGTGGAGGAGAAAAACTCCATTGGCAAGAACAGGTGCTACTGCAGCAGTTGTTACACTTTGTTACCACGGCAAGAGTCCCTAAAACCTTGTGGAGTTGGGGAAAAGAGGAGCTTCAGCCAAAACTCAGAACCCTCTCTGAATACATTTTTTGGTGTTTGTCTCTCCAAAGCCGAAGTGTGCTGATTAATTTGGCTAAATTCACAGCACATATCGTTCAAGCCATGATATTTAGTTTCATGTTTGCATATGGGTGTCAGCTTGAGAGCTCAGCCAGATCTGCTTGTTACGTTCCAGTTTAGTGCCTGTGTGTTCCTGAAAGTGCTTTGGTTTGGGAGGTTTGAGACTGTGTACAATTCCCAAGGGTGTGCTTGGAAATATTTGCTAGGTGTGGAATTGAACATGGCTGGGGATGGTTGCTGTGTGTGAACTGTTCTAGCTGAAACTTGGGAACTGCCTTGCTGCACAACTCTGGCGGAGCCTCTTCTCCATTTCCATGGGAACAGATGGGCTTTTGTTGATAAGAGCTGTTATCAAACTGGGAAACTGCCGGGCGCAGTGGAGCCACTCTTACTGTAAACCAGAGCTGACTGCGGGCTGAGGACATCACATGGCAGCGTGGCTTCAAATGGAGGGGATAAAAATATCCTTCCTCCTCTCAGGCACAGATGCCCCAATGTGAAAGGAAGAGTCACTCTGGCATAGCCTGCTTGGATCTGTGGCAGCCATGGGATTGGATGCAGGAGAATGCTTTAGGTTTTGACATACCCAAAGAGCAGCAGTTTTGAACAGCTGAGCTAAAAAAGTGTTTCAAGTGTTTCACAGACCTTGAAGGCTGCCCAGTTTGGAGCACTGAATCTTTAAAGGTTTCATTTTGTTACTTAATTTATTTGTGTTTTCGTTTTGTACTTGGCAAATTATTCAAAGCAAAATCCAGTGATTCATGTGGTGGTACTTAAATTTTGTAGCTTTGGTAAGTCCAGGGAAATTTTACTGCAGTTGAGTTAATAATCATTATTTTTCTGAGAGGCAAAGCACTGTGTTTTAATATCTAGATGATAAATTTTAATACGATTTATTATCTGAAGTCACTTAGAATAGATGGATTTACTGGACGCCTTTCATAAAACGTTTTGCAGTAAAATGGTTTAATTACTTAAAGTCAGTTCTTTCATTTCGATGGATTTATGATTTAAAATAAGAGAGCAGTGTCAGATGTAAACATCAAAGGCAAATACATCAATGCACATGATTGCTATGTGTGTTCCTGACTTACTTTTTAGTTACATTTCACTAAAGGATGTTAGTGGCATAATTTTTTTTTTTTTTTTTTTTTTTTGAAAGCTGAAATTTCACAGGACTATTCTGCAGTTTTCAGGATAATAGCTCCATAACTTCATAGGAACTACCAGCCTTATGCATGTGACTGCGAAGTTGTCCTGAATTTAAGGCACTTCAGTACAAGTTAGTTTTGCTTGGCTAAGCATTGGGAGCAGCTCCAGAGGTGTCAGAAGAAATCGTTTTGTAGATCTGTGTTGTAGAGATGACTCCTGCTGAAATGATACAGGAACATGGAGCTTTGGAAAGAAAACGGTGTGTCCTGTTCTCTCTGGAAGAGCCAGAAAGGGGAACCCAGGGCTGTTTACAGAGGTGGGGGTGTGTGGATGAGCTCTCAGTCCGTGACACAGGCCATGGATCCTTGGCTGCCTGCCAGGGTGTGAATGGAGCTGTGACAGCTCGTTAAAATGATCCTAGAAAGGACAACGGGCTGCGAAGATAATTCAGCCTGGGTGTGAGGCAGGAAAAGGTCTTGGGAGCAAACAACGCCGCTGAGAGGGGAGCTGTGGAGGGCTCATCACTACAGCAGCACTCCCCTGAACAGGTTGGACGTGCAGATATGGAGGCAGTTACCTTACCCTGTCTTTAATCAGCTATTTTTGAGTCTGGTCACAAAGCTTTAATGCATCCCTCAGCACTGCTCCCTCGCTGGCATTTGGCTTCAGGCCAGGCATTAATGAGTACCCCAAGCCCGATGTGATTCGGCTCCTTCAAATCTATTAGCATATCTTCAGAGCAAGATAAAACTCATTAAAATAATTTACATTTGGGCATTAGAATTTCTGATAATTTTTTAATACCTACTGCCAAAGCCCCAAAACTGTCAGTGTCCTTCAGGAGAAACTACAATTTAGCCATTCTTTCTGGAAAGAGAGCAGACTGCCAGGTCCCTTAACTGCTCTCTGATGGTGATGAAAAGAGTCTGTAGCACATGAGCTCATGAGGGATATCTCTGATAAAGGAATGCCCACCATTGTGTAAGATTTGGTTTATCCAAAATCATATTAAGATATGTTGTGTTTCTGTTCTGTTGTGCAGGACTCTAGTGAAGGCAGCTTGAGTTACAGAACAGCCCCAAATTACTGATTCTTGGGAGCTGTGTGCTGAAATCTTTACATGACTGAATTACAGATCTGGGCTTCAGCTCATGCCCTCCCTGGTCTCTGTGCAATTCACTTTTTTACACGCCTGTTTTTGATCTCTGTCATCCCTGTTCAGTATCCCAGAACTCCTGCTGGTGTCTCTCCCTGTATTTCATCTTGAGGAGGAGTCAGTCCCTGCCCGGGTCGCTGTCCCTCAGCTCCAAGGCAGTCCAGCAGACATCAGCTGACCTGGGGCAGTTCTCCATGTGTGAGCTTTTACCTCAGAGCCTGTACCAGAGCCTCGCTTGAACTGCTCATGACCTGTGCTCAGATTATCCCAGCTAAATGACTGAACTCTGCTGTGCATGCTGGAGCTGTGCTTGTAAATAAAGGCATGGAAGCCCAAAGGAGTAACTGCACAAAAGACAAGGCTGAATGTTTCATCCACATGGAAGTACTTGGGATCTTTTAGGTGTCAAAGCCTCTTCAGCTGAAAA
The DNA here is from genome assembly GCA_013397295.1 of Polioptila caerulea. NCBI lineage: Eukaryota > Metazoa > Chordata > Aves > Passeriformes > Certhiidae > Polioptila > Polioptila caerulea. The sequence continues at coordinate 141,873 of VYXF01005528.1, read as the reverse complement.
TATCCTGAAATGGGCTGTAAAGATGGGTATCTTTGCTCACCCAAGTTCTGTAGATGTGGCCCTGCTGCTGTGCTAGTTCCCAGTGGAAGTGCTGGCATCAGCACATCCCATCAGCCTCTTTCTTCCCTTGGGAGTTAAGGAACCTCCAGGTAACTATTATCCATTGTAATTCGCTGAGGAGGTTCATATTTTGCTCTCTTTCCTTTGCCACATTTCATTTCAGTAGCATTAGAAACGACACTCACTTTTAAAATTTAAAAAGTTTATTGAACCTTAACAAAAATACAGCAAGAGACTGAGTAAGGAGAAAGAGCAGCACTGAGAGCAAAGGACTCAACCACCATGTGCTCCTCCCCAAACTTGATACTCCATTTTTTATACCCCCAGCCCCTCCCAAAGTCTTGTCAGTCAACTCTTTCTCTGCTGTCCATTGGTGGAGATTCCTTACATCCTGACTGCAGGTCAGGTGTCCTTGTGCTGTGCCTCCTGGTAACAGGCTGGCCCTTCCCAAATGCCCCCATTACCAGGGGGACAGAGCACTATGGAAGGACATGGTAGAATAGCAGAACTATACATCTACAGAGCTTCTCTCAGCATACACATAACATTCATCTCCTAAATGTGAGAGCCAACCATCACATTACCCATCTATAATGAGTAGGTTTTGAGGTTTTTCTCTGTCACACGTAGCAGTCAGCAGTGAGGCAGATTTAGGGTGTTGGTGTGTCACATTTTTGAAAGGCAGCAAGCACTGATCTTGAGAGTTTAATTTTCAGAGGCTCTCCAGTCAGCTGTAAGAATAAGACATGCACTTGCAAATTCCTGTCTGTTTTTACTTTTTTTAATTTCCTCTCACCACTCTTGAAATAAAGAAACATAATGACATAGCAAAAGAGTTTGTTTGAGGGGTTGGTGGATATCTTCACCATAACTGTGTGTGTACAGTATGTGATCTCTGGATCTGCATTAATGTTTCTTTCTCTTTGCATTTCCTCATCTTCCTGCATTCAGGCAATGCTAATCATGTGATACTTTTGTGACTTGAGGCTTTTTTTTTTAAACTCAGATCTAGCTTTTTGTTGGATCCTTCTGAGAAAGCTGAGAAGAAATGAAAGTGCTTGAGGAAAAGTGTTGTTGTGGTGTTTAATCTTAAAGGGAAAGGGGGCAGCTTCTCTGAGGTGTTTTCTTTCAGCACAAAATCATCTTGAGGAGAGCTGGTTTCAAACAATAGCATAGTTTTATTTACAGAACATAATAGAGTATTAAATAAAGAGGGACTGCTTTCAGTCAGTGCACCAGGCTTGCCTATTGATAGAAATTCAATGAAAAATAAAGCATCAAAGTATTTAGAGCAAGTATGCTTTGAAATATCAATTTGTACTTTTTAAAACTACCTTTTCATGTGGCTCCTCTCTTGTGACCCCTGATCTTTCATTTGTGTTTAAAATTACAGCAAGAAAAGTATCCCCTTAAAAAATAAAAGAAGGAACTTTGTTCATCTACATTTACTGTTTGCATGTGTTTATAAGTGTAAAAACTGCTCAACACAAATGGTAAGAATAACCTGGTACCTTCATCAGTCTTGCTTGTATCTTGACTGTATCTCAAGCTTAATTTTTCTTTGCTTCCTCCCTTCAGGTTTTGAATGAAGAATGCGATCAGAATTGGTACAAGGCAGAACTCAATGGCAAAGATGGCTTCATTCCCAAGAACTACATAGAAATGAAACCCCACCCGTAAGTACAGCTGTAGGGACAGGCTCCCTTGGTCTTACTCTGGGCATCCTCACAAACAGAAGGATGGTTCTCTGCTAGAATTTTACCTGAATGGGCAGATAAAGGATGGCTGGTGAGTTGTGTGTCTCTGGCTGTAGTGTTTGCTTTAACTCCTTTCACAGTAGGTGCATAGCAGGGTGTTTTGGGAGGCTTTTCTGGTGCTTGCTCTGATTAGGGTCAGACAGAGCAGCCTTGGGTTAGCAGCCACAAGCCAGAAGAAAACCTTTTAGCAGAGAGCTGTCACTACCACTGCCCCAGGAAAAGTGTCTGTTCTTGTGATGATTCTCAATTTTACTTACTGAGCAGCTAAGAGTAAAAATCATGGCATTCACAGCTCTGCAAAAGGTAAAGGGTATTTGGAGCTGAACCTGTAGTATGTCTGTCACATCCTGAGTATAAAATCACAGATTTTTCAAGGTTGGACAGGACCTGTAACAGTCATCTGGTCCAACACTTTTCTCAGAAAACAGGCTGACCTCAAAGTGCTGTTACACAAGGATTGTTGCCTTGAACTGCTGCTGCAGAGAGCTGTGTTTGAGTAACTACTTTGAACGTTTCCCCCTAGGTGTAATGAACCCAGCAAATGAAAACTGTAGCATTTCATGACTGGGTATTTTCTTTGTGTCAGCTCATGTGTTTCTGCTGTCTTCTGCTAAACTTTGGTTCTGCCAACTTTTGAGATCCTGCAACATCTGAACAAGAACAGCAAGCTCTGGGTAACAGATTCAAAGGAAGGTTTAGGAGGGAGGAGCAAAACCTGTAATCAAGGGTTTTACAAGGAGCTGTAGCACTTCATTTGCTCACAGAAACTGATGATTTATGTAAGTGTTGATTGTCATTATATAATGAAGATATTGCAGTGAAATGCAATCAGTAATTGTTTTTCTTAGGGCCCTTTTGAAATAGCAGAAGGAAGCTTCTGAGGGCCTGGCCCCAAGAAAGAAGAAGAGATGTCATACTTTAGGGCAGCCAAGTGGGAAGTGAAGCAAGGACACACAAGAAAATTCTGAAATTGTGTAAAGCCTTGTTTTCTGTAGTAACATGTCTGGTTTACCCTGATTGTACCAGTCCACTGGGGATCACAAATCCACATTGCAATTTCTCTCGCATTGATTTGATGCTTGTACCTTCTCATGACAATTTTCCAGGCATTTGAGTTATCCTGCAGTGATGTCTCTTATGATCTGTGATCCTCCATGGTATTTTGTTTTAGAGGAATAGAGCTGTCAGTTTTTCACTTTTTTTATATCAAAAGGGAATGAATAGTGTTTGAGCCTGCAAGTGGGTGAATTTGGTTGTGGTTTTTAAGTATAGTTAATTTGACCTTATCTGAAGATGTTTTAAACTGCTGATAGCATCTGGATGGAGGAAATGCCATGTGTCAGCAATGCTGGGAGTCTTAACTTCTGCATTTTGACAACCCTGGGAAATTATGCAAAAGTTTTTATAGCCTAATGTTGGCTTAACTGTAATGCAGAGCTCTCTAGTCACACAGGTCATAGGAAAAGCAAACTGCAGGCAGCTGAGCAGTGAGAATGTTCTTTTACTCAGACTATCATCAGATCATTTCCAAGAGGTTTTGGAAAGAAAGCAGCTGAATATGGCTTTAAATCCTGTCCTAGGTTCTGAGACTTGCATCTTCCAACTGCACAGCAGGTATTAAATGCAGTGTTTCTCCTTACTTGTATTTTGCAAATCTTACAGATCACTTTGTAACTGCCAGCAAATGAAGCTGAAAGGAAAATGTGGCACCTCTCAGTGACCAGACTTACCTGGGGATTAACCCGAAGGGTTAATCTGAATTGCCCCCCCAATTAACAAAGCAAAGACCGAGCAGAACTCGGCAGAGAAGAGCTTCAGGAAGCTCTGGGCAGGGAGGTTACTGTGAAGGCACAGCAACAGCTTGCTCTTGAAGGGGGCAGGGGAAGACTTTACTGTTTATGAAACACACCATGGATCTGATCCAGGCTGCCTCAGGTCTTTGTGTTTGTTATCAGCTTGTCCTGGGGATATTGCTGAAGTCTCACTTTGCGCTATTGTAATTTCTGTGGAGGAACTCGGCCAAGTGAAATTATTGTGCGAAGTGAAGCCGAAGGAATTGCCAAAGTGCCGATTGAGGGGAGGCTGGAAACGATGAGAACCTGTGCTGTACAATCAGGGCAGCTCCCTCTGGCTGTGCAGCATCAGCAGGAATGCCTGCATTTGGTTCTGTAGTGCTGACAGGATGAGTTTCACCTGCATTACAGAGCTTGTTGGAGTCAAGCCTTATCAGGCTTAGCCCTTCAGAAGAAGAGTTGTGGGAATGTTGTTGTCTCTTTGCCTAATTCTCCACAAGTAATTTTTGACATGCTGTGATGTTTGTTAATTTTTTCAGACATTCTGTAGCAAAGATATGTGCACAACACCTCTGCTACTTTACAGACGTGTTCTTAAGTAGAAGTAGTCCTGCAAAATAACTTTGTTTCATCTCTGGGGTTTCCTTTTCATTTAATTCAGGTTCTTTTCTCTGGCTGATGTGGTAGTAAAGCTATAAAACTTCAAGGAACCTCAAGAATTGTGAAAGATTTTTAGTCTTTCTATTTGAAGTGCCTTAGAAGCAGGTGGCAGAAAAGTTGTCATCGTTTGGCACTTTGAAATTGTTATTTCTTTTAAAAGAATGGTACACTTCTACTTTGTAGCAATTCAGTAAAATTTAGGGGGAAAACAGGTAAACTGTTGAGGCTTCAGGAAGGATTCTATTAAGCTCTTTTAGACTTTCTTTCTTACTTTATAGAAAAAGGTGAAGTTGGTTTTTGTTTGTGTTTAAGATGAGACTCGGTCACGTGAGTAATTGAGAATTATTTGAGAACTAAACAGGATTAAGACACTTTGTAAACAAGAAACATAGCGAGATACCTAAAATCATAATATAAAGCTTGCTTCAAGCAGCATTTGGCAGAGAGAAAATTTAAGATTTCCTTGTCTTTCTGACAGTAGTGACAAAAACCCAGGATATTAAATACTACCTTTGAATTCTGAAGGAGTTTCACTTAATAGTTTCTTTGGATTGATTTTTGTGGGCAGCAGAGTGCAGTGAGGGGCAGGTGGGTCTCCTGTGGTGGTCTGCCACCACCCCACCTCAGGTACCAAGAAGCAGCACAGGTGCTAAGCCACCCAGAATGTCCAAAATGCCATGAAGTGCTTGATCACTGGAAATAGGATGGTCGAGGGAGGAAGCTTTTCCTTTTCATTCTAGGGCATAAAAAATACACAGTCAGAGTTTCAGGCAAGTAAAGTCTGTTTGGTAACCAAATAATCAGCCCTTCAGCTCTAAAGGTAGTTTCCCCTTAGAGAGAAAGATCTGGTGACTTTTTGACGTCACGAGAGCTCCAGCTTCTCTTAAAAATGACTGTTTCAGGAAGGATTCTGCAACTGCTGCCTTGTTGCTGCAGCAAAACCTTCACTGCAGACAGTGGGCTGTGTGAGTGGAGCTCTTGTTATGAAATGCTCTCCTCTAAGGTCAGACATGTGTGTGGGTGTGGGTGTGATAAGTGCTGCTGTCCTGTGTGATCTGTTCCTTAGAGCTGAAAGCTTTGCTTTTTAGTTGTGAAGATGCTTCTGCTTTTCTCATGCCATGTGACCTACCACTCATCCCTTCTTTGCTTTTAGTCTTGGATTAGTCTGGAAATGCAAATGTAAATGGGGGCAAGGATCCTGTGACCAGGCTGTTGGTCAGTGCTGATGGTCTGGTGGCCTGAGGTAGGTTCAGCCTTGGTGTCATGGTCAGCTTGTGGCCGATGAGAATTTTGGATGTGGTTTGCGTGAGGCAACTACTTCATGTGACTTCTCCTGTGAAAGCTGCTGGCTTGTCCTGCCTGTGGGAGAAAGCAAGAAAAGAGGCTCCTGAAACAAGTGTCATCAGCATCTTTTCTGGAACAGAATCTGTGCCTAGCTCAGCACTCCTCTGCAATGGAGCAGAGAGACCTTGAAGGAACTTCTCTCACTTGGCCTGTGTGGAACTGCAGTCCTGGCACCTGCCTCAGCTTTCTGACAGATGATGCTTGTCTTGGACCATAGCACTCTGGTAGGGCTCAGAGACTGGGCTCTGGGCTGCAGGAGCAAACAGCTGCTGGATGAAGATATTGATTCTCTCTGCTGAAGCAGAAGTGTCTTCTGCTAACCACCTCGTCTGAAAGAGAAAAGAAATTGCTTTAGATACAAAATGCATTTTCCATGTGTGCAGGATGGGGCACTGCATAGACAAGATCTTGTTTTCAGAGCTGTGGTGTTTCTGGCTCTTTCATGAATGGATTAAAATTCTTAACTTTTCCTATTGTTTTCTTTTCCTCCCAACACAGGTGGTTTTTTGGAAAGATTCCCCGAGCGAAGGCTGAAGAAATGTTGGGCAAACAGAGACATGATGGTGCCTTCCTCATCAGGGAGAGTGAGAGTGCTCCTGGAGACTTCTCCCTCTCAGTCAAGTAAGTCATGCCCAGGAGCAATTGTGTGCTAATCAGGCATCTGCTGCTCCTTGGGACTGCTGAGTAAAGGGCAGGTGATTGTATACACTGAGGAGCAGGAATTATCTCACAGATGCCCTATAGCATTCCTGATCTTTAGTGGCATTTATTCCCTCTGTAACAGAACAAACATCTTTACTCTGGTTTGCAGTGAGCCCACAGGACTGACCTGGTGGCACGTGGCTCACACAGACCTGACACTGTCTGGTGGCTTCTTTGTGGATCCCATTCCTCCCTCTTACAGCCACAAAGCACCCAGTGTGGACAACCTCCCATCCTCCTTCATTCCTCCCTCTGCAGTGCAAGTTATTTCTTTATCTTCCCTCTGTGTAGTACATTTGCAAGTATGTTTTTCTCTGCTTGGCACATGCCTTGGTGATATTCCCATCGACTAGCACTGGGACATGGAGCTGTGAAACTGGAACTCCATTTGAACTCTCACAAGTATATTCCACATGGATTAGAAAGAAATTCTTCTCTGAGAGAGTGGTGAGGCCATGGCACAGGTTGCCCAAAGAAACTGTGCCTGCCCCATCCCTGGAAATGTTAAATGCCAGGTTGGACAGGGCTTGGAGCTACCTGGTCTAGTGGAAGGTATCCCTGCCCATGGGAGGAGGGTTGGAATGAGGTGGTCCTTAGGTGATTCCCAACCCAAGCAATTCTGTGATTCTCTGATCTCAAGTCACCCAAATAGAGGTATTAGAAACTTTAAAAGATAAGTGAAGTAATTTAATATGGGATGAGGTGGGAGGGAATCTGTCCTCAGCAGTTGATTTTAGCTTTTTTGTTTTTATGATTATTTTCTATAATCTTCCCCTTTTCTACCATAAATAAACAAGATTTTCTTTAGAATCTTTACAACATTTTTTATTATTCATGTGCAATTCCAGCTGGCTCTGTTTTCTTTGGCTGTCAGTGATCTGTCTCAACAAGATCTGTTTCTTTTTCTCTGGTCATCTTTGGTCTGTAACCAAATTTTTGTCCTTCTGTACAGCAGCACTGAGTCATGCCAGCAAACTGGATTAAAGCCACTGATTTTAGAGATGTTTGTATTTCTGTCTTGGATAGAATCATCTGGGCTTCAGCATTAGCTATGAATGGAAGCTTCAATTGCAGAAAGTGCATTCCTTTAAGAAACAGAAAGTTACAATGGCATAGCTGGGCCTGCCTGCTCAGCCTGGTGTTGCCATCTGGTGGTAATGTCTCAGCTGGGTGGTTTTTCCTGTGTGTATAATTTACAAAAGTCCTTTTCCTAACAGTGATCTGTAGGATTTGAAATGGTGAGAAGCTCACTGGTTGAGGAGGGCAGAGCAGAGGCAGCACCCAGGAGTTGTTTCAAGGCAGTGTCTGTTTTCCCCACTGATGTATAGGAGCCATGCATGCCAAGGGGGAACAGTTGTTGTCTGTTTTTAGTGTTTTAGGCTGAAGTAAAAATACCAATGTGCCATTCATCTGGAAAATCCCAGTGGACCTCTCCAGAGTTCCTCTTTATTCAGAGTAAAACCATTGGAAATGTAGCTTCAACTGAATGCCATCCTTTGTTGGAAAAAATTGTTAACACGGAATTGAAGTTGCTGGTTTATGTGTGCAGCATCATCTTTGAACACTTTGGGGTTTGAGGGTCTCTTTTTTTTTTTTCTCTTACATTTTGGTTTGGGTTTTTTTTTTTAAAGACCATAGAGATCCTTTTGTTTCATAAGAGAGCCCTTTGCACAAGTCCATTTTGGTTGCCAAAGGAGCCAATCCTGCCTTCCCTGTGGCAGTGTTTTCAGAGGAATTTGCCTGTAATGGGACTGGTGCTTATGCATTGCATTGTGGCACGTACCCAGTGGTGCTGTGGGAGGGAGGGACTGGGGCTGTGAGAAGCAGAGGACCATGGCAAGAGTAGCACAGACTGAAAGTGGCTCAAGTCAGCTGTGAAACTGCTGGGTGTGAAGAGCTAAACCAAAGGGCTTGTGCTGTTTGACTGGCAATGCTGTGTTTGGGGATGTGAAGTGGAAAGCACCAGGGTGCAGCTGTGTTACTGTGACCTTGCAAAGTCCCTGGCATTTGTCCTTGGGATTCTGCACCATCCTCAGTGGCACAGGTGATGGCATATGTAACATACATCAACAAGTACATGTGACACCAGCTATGGGATTGCATCTCTGTTATCAATGTCATTGACAGTCTTCACTGTGCCCCAAAGAACCTTTTTGTTCCAAACTCTGTGCTGATGATCCCAAAAGGAGTTCTCCATAGCTAATAATGTGCTCTTTTATGTTCTTCATTCTTTCCACACAGGTTTGGAAATGATGTGCAGCACTTCAAGGTGCTTAGAGATGGGGCTGGCAAGTATTTCCTTTGGGTGGTGAAGTTCAATTCTTTGAACGAGCTGGTAGATTATCACAGATCTACATCTGTCTCCAGGAACCAGCAAATATTTCTCCGGGACATTGAGCAGGTGCCACAGGTAAGAGAAGTGTCCCTGTAGTGTACCCTGGTCGAGCTACTGCAACCACAGTCTGAAGTGGGATTGCATTTTAGAGTAAGAAAGAAGCTGACTGATTTTTTTTACCTATGGGAGTGTATCTTTAGATCCTGCAGTCAAAATTTTACTGGTAAATAAGCTGCATTCTTGTGCAAAGCCTACCTGCACTCCTGGTCTCCCTAGAGTTGAGGCAAAATTATTGCTGCTGCTGGAATGTTTGACTTGTTGTAATGTTTCTGGATTCTGTGGCAGGAAGATCATCTGATTCCTGTGAATTAGAAATTGATTTGTGCCTGTTATGGGGCACAGTAAGAAAGGATAAGGAAGTGCTGGGTTAATGGTTGGACTTGATGATCTTAGAAGGTCTTCTTCAGCCTAAACAATTCTGTGATTCTGTTCTAATTTATACCTGATCATAGCCAGAAGTGCAGCCCTCAGTGAGGCTTTGATACTGGGCTTTCCTGAAGAGGTGGTTACAGCATATGGAGCATCTCTGGTCTGGATCTAGCCAGTGTGAAGAGAATCCAAAAACTGCTGTGAAGTGCCAGCTGAGCAGCTTGTGTATATCCAACTCTTTATTTTATTCCATTTCCCAGGTCAATCAGAGTGTTCTATTTTGTGTAACTGCATGTTTTGTCAGTTCTGGGTAAATCCTTTTGCTTCCTTGTACAGCATTCTGGTTCTAGCCTGAAGACAAGGGGTGTGGAATTGGTGCAGCTGTCCAGGTGCCACAGGCAGCTTTGCCACAGTTTGTCTGAACTTGGCTCTGCACTGCCAGGTCAGGGATAAATGGAGGGTGAGAAAATAGTTGGCTGAAAAGGACAAGCATGAAGATACCTTCCTGGCCTCACAATTTTAAGACTGCAAATGTATTTTAAATGAACTGTTAGGTTTTCCATCAGAAAGGAAGACTTGCTGACCAGGCAAAATGTTCTTAAGGAAAATGTGTAAAATGTCAACATCCAGTTTTTAGGGGGAACTTTGTGTAGCTCAATAATATTTAAGCTGTCAATTATGGAAACAGGACAAGTAAACAGCAGTATTATTATATTGCAATAGAACACAGATTTACAATGGGCCACAGAGAGTGAAAAATACTAGAAAAACATCAGAATCATCTGCTTTATTTCACCTCTTTCACAGAAACTTGACTTTTTTCTGAGGTATTCTATAGCCTGTCCATTGCTGTTTTAGCACCTTGCTGCAGCTGCTGAGAGCTGGCTTGCAGGGAAAGGGAACAGCCCAAATGTTTGTTGTTAATCTGTGGTGTAAGACAGCTCCTGCCCGCGGGGGCAGCTGCCTCGAGTGCTGTGGCTGATTCTCACTGTGTGCATGTTTCTCCTTCCCTTTCAGCAACCAACATACGTTCAGGCCCTGTTTGATTTTGATCCCCAGGAGGAAGGAGAGCTGGGCTTCCATCGTGGAGACTTTATCCAAGTCCTTGACAATTCTGACCCCAACTGGTGGAAGGGAGCATGCCGTGGACAGACAGGCATGTTCCCGCGCAACTACGTGACCCCAGTGAACCGGAACATCTAGAGAGAAATATTAGAGATTATTTAAGGAAACCAGAGAAACAGTAAATACACATACAGAGCCTAACTGCAGCCAGTGACCTAAAAAATCACACGGCAGTAAAACCGGAGTCACCTTTCACCGTGAGGTGATCCTCCTTCCCTCAGTACGGAACTTCAAGGGCGGGGGGGAAGAGTTCAACTTACACACCAAAACTTATCTTAAAGGAAAAAAAAAAGGAAAATAAAAAAGGAGAGAGAGAGAGAGAGAGAAAGAAAAAAAAGAAAATAACAAATTTCCTCAGCTGCTCCTGGGTTATCCCCTTTTATTCACTCTTGTTGCAAATGAGTGTTTTAAGGTCACTTAAGGTCTCACCACCACAACTCTTCTTGTTTCCCCCTCCTCCTCTGTCCATCAGTGCATGAAGTTTTAATGCCATATAAAGTCCTAGCCATGCAGTAAAAGGAAAAGGGAGAAACTCTGCTGGTATTTTCTCTCTCTGCAAACAGTCTTCATTTGACATGAAGGGACATGAGAGAAGAACCAAATCAACAGTCCTGCCTTTAAAAAAAAACAAAAATCATCAGTTTCTGCTTTTGCCTTCAACATTCAGCATTTCTTGCCTGAGAAAGATGAGGTGTTAATCTAATTTTTATTGTCTCTTCTCCTTTGGCACTTTCTTCTGAAGCTCAGCAGCTTCCAAACAGAGGAAGGGAGAAGGGCTGTGTGGCTTTTTGTTCTATTTTTTACTTTTGAATCACAGAGCTGCTTTGAGAAACTCCAATGTACAACTGAAGTCTATTAATGCTGTGCTGACAGCTTTTTTGTTTTTTCTTAAAGGTGTACGGTTGAGCACATTCTGTAATTTTTTCCATAGTGCCTTCCCCTTATTTTCTTTTTTATTATTTTTTAAGTTAAAAGGACAGTCCAGAGCTTTTCAGAGGGTTTTTTTTCTGCCTATGTGTAAATAAATACTTTGGGGGAAGGGGGCAAAGGAGGGTGGTTTTATCAATGGACACTTGAGAAAAATCTACAAACAGAGATGGAGCTTTAATCTTCAGATTTGTCTTACTGTTCAACTTCCCTTATTCCAAGGAAAATAAAATCAAGGCATTCAAGTGGCAACTTAGGCTGCTCAGAGGTGGAGAGCTGCAACCAGGAGCCTCAAAAGAAGTAAGAGAAATGGGAAAGTTATGATGAGGAAAAATGAGGAAGAATATTTTGGGGAGGGAAGGTTAAGGGGGGAAATTGAGAAATAACAGCCCTGAGATGTCCTACAAAATGTACATTCCTTTCGTGGAAAACTTTATAATGCAGAGAAACCTCAAGAAATAGTGCTTGAAAAAAACTTTACGCTCTTAGTGAATGTTTCTACGTGATGCATGTGATCAGCCTGTCTCCTCGGCCTGGATAGGCAGTATTTGCAGTCGTGTTGCTCTTGAGAAGTGGAGTTGGCATCCCTGTTCTCCAGTCTCTCCTCCCTCCTCAGGTCAGTGTTCCTGTTGAAGTAGCTCCCCGCCCGCTCCCGTTCACAGCAGGCTGTGTGTGACTGTTCTCCCCACCCTGCACCCCAGGGCATTTCTGGTGGCCCTTTGCTCCTCACCAGAGCAGTGTGACATTAAATTGGACAGAAGGAAAGCAATCAGCCCGCAGTGCTCTCTGTGCCAATCTTCAGTTGCGTTGTTTTTCCCTTGGTGGCCGTTTGGCTGGATCCCTTCACCCCACCAACACATCCCAACCTGCAGCGATCTCCTCCTGTCCCTGCCTCAGCACGGGCAATCTTTTGTTGGAGGGTGCCTTTTTTTGTAGTAAGTGTTACAGAAATTTTATTCCTGAGATGGACTCTGCCTTATACTTTGATTTTCCAGCAAATGAAAGAGAGAGCTACCCCGTAGAGTTATTACTTTTTCCCCCTCTCCTTGCTAGCTGTCACTCACTTTCTTCCCACTTTGTAAAGTGATTGGAAAAGGAATCTATGGCATTCTACACCTGGACCATTTGATTGTTTCCTTATTTTGGAATTGGTGTATATCATGCAGCCTTGCAGACATATGTCTTGTGTGTGTATATATATATTAAAAAAAAATTCTGTGTTTAAATAAAAAAAAAAGCCTATGTACTTAATCCTTTAACTCTGCAGCAGCATTTGGTAGATAGTAATTAACTGTGAATAATAAATATACATTGAATTCTTCACTTGAGCATCTGTCTGTTATTTCAGTTAACTGGTCAAGTTATGACTGAGCTTGTAGTTGAGACACTTCTGGAGCCTTTTGCTGAAAGGGGGAGCTGGGTGTTGGGCTGGTGGAAGCACAGCAGCCACGCTCAGGCTGTTGTGGCTTTGGCTCCCCTCCATCAGGGCCCTGCAGATTGTTTTCACTTTTGTTGCCTAAAGAAGAACGGCTCTGTTGGGCTAACAAATTGGGTGGGCAGCTTTCTGCAGCTTCTCCCCAGCCTCGGCTATTGGTCACAAAGTACCTGTGGGCATGAATGTTGTCAGTTCTAACATACAATAGGAAAAGGCCTGCATGGGAGTTTTGAGTGGTTTTTAAACAGTTGCTCTTAGTTATTATGCTTAAATACTGATGATGTCAAAGTGGAAATGCCTGGATATTCCTATGATTAGTTCTTTATTTTTCTTTTATTTTGTGCCAGAAGTCAGAATGGAAAATTCACCGTGTGGTTGAAGCGCTTGGCTTTTGTTAGAATGCTACTGTAACGTTACATGTTGCTCGACGTGGTGTGTTACTGTCCCTTGGGCTGCTTAGAAAATCAGCTTGTGCTTTGTCGCGACAAGAGAAGGTTGGTTGGTCTGTGGTTGTGTAAGGTGGCGGTGGGAGCAGTGCTGAGGGCAGCGTGTGCTGCGTGCTGATCTTCCCTTCTCACAGCCCTGACTCACCCGAGGAGGGCAACAGAGCTGGGGAAGGGTCTGGATCAGGAGCGGCTGAGGGAGCCGGGGTGGTTTAACCTGCGGGAGGGACGGTCCAGGGCTGACCTTTCTGCTCTCTACAACTCCCTGATAAGAGGGTGCAGCCAGGTTGGAGTTGGGCTCTTCTCCCAGGTAACAAGCGACAGGACATAATCCTAAACTGCACCAGGGAGCTTTAGGTTGGACATCAGGAAGAATTTCTACTTGGAAAGGGTGATCAGACACTGGAACAGGCAGCCCAGGGAGTTGTCCCTGTCCCTGGGGCTGTCTAAGGAAAGACTGGATGTGGCACTCGGTGCCGTGGTCTGGCTGACAGGGTGATGTTTGCTCCAGGCCCGACTCCGTGGGCTCAGGCCTTGTCCAGCCCCGCTGCTCCCCCGGTTCCGTGAGTGCCGCGCGCCTCGCGCACGTGGGCGCCGTTCCCGGGACTACATCTCCCAGCGGCCCCCGCGGCGCGCAGGCGCAGTGCGGAGCCGGCGGCGGCGGGTGAGGCGGCGCGGCGGGAGTCGGCCCCGGGCCGGAGAACCGCGGTCACCGTGGGCCGGACAGC
>VYXF01005528.1:79585-109253 GCA_013397295.1 Polioptila caerulea | reverse complement strand
GGGGAAGAGCCGGGGCCGCCCCGGTCACCTCGGTGTGGGGCGCGGCAGAGCTGGGGGCCGGTCCCGGCTCCCCGCGGGAGAGGGCAGCGGGCAGCTCTGCATGCAGCTCGCCTTGCTCAGCACCTGCGAGGCTGCTGCTCTTTCTTGGCCATAAAGGCTCGTGGTTCGTCTGTCTCCCGTCTCTTCCCCGGCCGGGGTTGTGGCCCGCTGAGTGTACAGCCCGAGTGCTGTTGGTGAGGTTCAGAATTGTGGGGGTTCCCGGATGAATTGTATTCATGTGTTACACAACTGTGATTTTCCAGCAGACAAATCCTGCTTTATGCTTGGCTGCAATTTCAGGGTAGTTGTGGACATCCATTCTGTACAGGCTGCAATAATAGCAAAACCCTTTGTCAGGATAAGGTACCTTAAAGGTTAGAGGGGACAAACCCCGTGGTTTGTTGATGCCCAGCCCCTGCTGAGTGTCCCCGGCCTGTGTGTCTGTCTGTGCTGCCGTGTCAGGTGGGCTCTGGCTGTACAGAACACAGGGATGTGATTCCTGAATGAATCAGTCATAACTGTAATTGTTTTTCATATATTCTACACACAGGAGTTCCTGCTGCTGTCCCTGGGAGGCCATGCTGCACATCATAGCCTGTTGCCTAGATTTTCTTCTTTTTTTAATAGTTATTTGTTTGATTACAGCAGCAAGTGAAGTTCCAAGCAGTCAGGCACTGGGGAAACAGCAGAAGATGGTCATTACCCCAAACACCTCAGAGTGCAAAACCTGTTACCCTTGGAGCTATCCTTCCCTAAACAAGACTAGATAATTCTCTTTCTTTCTTGGTATTTTAATGTAAAATTCAAACATGTTCATGCTGTCATGATTTGTTATATGAGTTACTGTCTTAAAGATGTTTTCAGCTCTTCTCGTTTTAGCTCAGTCCCTTCTGTCCCCTTACCGCTTTTGCTCCTCCTCTGAACTCCCACAATTTGTCAGTATCTTTTGTTGTAGCCAGTGAGACACTGAAGAAGGAACACCCACATCCCTTCGTTGCAATCTCTCTGAGGAGAGCTGACTCACCCAGTTCAGTTTGTGTGTGGAAATATCTCTAGTAGGAAGGATATTTTGGGTTGTATAGCCTGGAATGCTTCCTGACAGCTTGTTTTGTGGGGATATTTTTTAATTGAGGAAGTTAAGGGAGAGGTGATGTGTCCGTGGCCAAGGGGCTGAAGGGAAGAGTTGCAAAGGCCTTACTCACTGTGAGAGGCATTGCAGCGAGCCTGATTGCAGAGAGGCACACATTTTTCAAGGCTTGAGTGCTGCTCCCTGATTTAGGAGGATGCATTTCTGCCAGGTCACTGCTACAGCGCTCGCTGCTGGTGTGGCTGTATCGCCCCTCCCCTCGCAGGGGGCGCCGAGCCTTCTGTGTCCGGGAATTACCGGGGGAGTCGTGAGCGAGGCCGGGCAGGCAGAGCTGGTGCAGCTCCCGGCTTTCACCTGCCCTCCCGAGGGTTTTTTCTGTAATCATGACAAAGCCATGGCTAATGCCAGCCTTGAGGGTGTGCCCTTCCTAAGGGAATGGCTCAGCAGCACAGCCAACTTCCCAGCCACGGGAAGATGGAGAATTTCTTACTGAAGATATTTGGAGTTTTTTTTTTTCCCTGTGGTGGTGTGCAGCCTCCTGCAGCCCTGCCTGTGGCATCAGGTGAAGTCACAGAGCCATGAAGTAACATCATCCTCGTGTCCTGCTGCTGCGGCAAGGTCTGCGCCTCAGCCTGGGATGGTCTGGCATCTGCATGTCCTGCCTCATTCCAGGCAGCTGGGATCAGAGAAGGTGATCCCTCTTGTGCCCTCCTGGCTGGCAGGCTCTGCTTCTGCTCTGAGCTGAAACAGAAGGAGGTTAGGAGATAATGTCAGTTGTACAAACACAACTGCAGCCTTTGACTCCAATGCTGCTTTTTCTGCTGCATCCAAAAGGAACCTTCCTGTATCCCACTCATGTCAGGTTAAGACTGTGTTCCACTGTGGAACAGATGCAAATGGATAAATTATTATAATTGTCTTAATTTATTTTTTCCTTGTTTTGTCTGGCTCAGCATTCTTTTCTGCCCAGCTGTTAGGCTGGACATGCTTGGGCTGGGAATCACAGGCTAAGCCTGACCTGGGGAAAATCTGTGTTGGAGTGGCTTTTGGCTCATTTCAGTAGAGAAGTGAACCCAGGAAAATAGGAGCATTCATAACCAGCCAGTTAATGATCTGTGGTTCTCTTCATTCCAGCTGCTCTGTGGTTCTCTGTGTTCTAGCATCGTTTCTCTCTAGAGAAAACAAACAGCTTTGTTTCATATCTAATTATTAATCTGAGTGTTGCCTCATTAGCATTTCAGTCTGGCAGAGCACCTGAGGGTGAAGTGGCTCTGATACTCAGGGTGGGTATGAATGAAGCAGCTTTGTTTGTCCTGAGTGCATTGAAAAAAAGCTGAAAACTGAGGCAGAAGTGTGGCAGGACTGGGGTAGTGCCAAGACTTTGGTCCCCAGATTGCTTGTTTAGATTCCTGTGACTGCAAGTGTGGAATGGGATTTTCAGGAGGGAACCAGGTGGACAAGTGTCTCTGGAAGCAAATAACTGGTACCAAATGGGCCTTGGCTGGCAGTTTCAACAGAAAAACCAAGGACTTGATATTCCAGAGCACCAACTCTTCATCCTGGAGTGAATCCTTTCACATAAGGGCTGAAGCATATTCATAAAGCAGCACAGGTGAGCTCCTTGCCCACATTTTAAACATTGTGCACAAAAGTAGGGAGGATTTTAAGTCACAACGTGACAGACCTGACACAGCTTCCTGCAGGGCTGGAAGGGTGAAGTGAGGAGCTTGCACTCTGCTGGGATGCTGAGCTCTCATGGCTGTGCTGAGGCTGGGAACAGCTGTCCATGACACTCTATTGTGTTGTGTCATGCAAACACATCAATCTCCAGAGCCAGGGCAGGACTTGTGATCAAGCTCATTAACTTTTATGAGCCAAGGTTTCATGTGGAGGTTTTATGGATGTTGGAAATAGGATGTTTCTTCATGTGGAGCAGCACTTCCCTTTGGCAGTCACTCCTTCTGAGACTTCACTGTCTTTGTGTGAGAGCTTTTGCAGAGAAAACTTAGATGAGTCTGACAGCATGAAATAATCCAGTGTCATTGCAAAGAGTTTTTGGAGATATTTGGAACAGCTTTAGAATTAACATGTTGAACATGGAAATCTTGGTTACATTTTCCTGTTTGTACCACATCATTTTCCTAATTTCAGGATATGCAGCCAACAGAGTCCAGTTGGTTGTGTGTCCTTACCTGTTTGTGCTCCTCCTGCATGGATAAGGTACCTTCCCTTAATTCCAGCCAGGAACTGAGTGTTTTTCTTGTGGGCCTGGCGAGCACAAGAGGTGCTTTGGAGCACCAAATCACCACAGTGCTGTTTGACTTGCATGAAGAGGCTTTAGATTATTTTAAATCCATGGTTTCATGATGCTTCCAGGGTGTTGATCAATTGGAAATGTGGTAAGAAGGTTCAGGTGCCACATGTTTGGAACAGTTGTTTGGCTCTGCAGAAGTTGTCTTTTAAACTGAGCTTCCCTTGAGTCCCTTGCCTGGTAGCTCAGCGAGTTCTGCAGGATGTTATCTTGCAGTTATTCCTCCCTGGCTGCAGTCTTCTGCTGATCTAAGGTCCCATGAAGGTCAGCAGTGGGCACAGAGATTCACCTGGGGAATATTTTACCGTGCAATCCATGGAAAAATCTCCTTGCTTTACAAGTGTCATTCAGTGAGGAGGAAAACCTGAGCAAACCTTGCAGGATGGGCACAGAGGAGGGCTGAGGTGCACTGGGAAAGGGAAGGTTTGGAGCAGATGCTGTTTAGCTGTCTCTGGAAAGGTAAAAGGATATGTTTTAATGATGATAAAAAATGACATTTGGTAATGCAGCATGTGTTTGTTTTGTTATGCTTCCCTCTGAGATGAAAGTACAGGGATATGTGCTGAGTTTTCTCCTGCCCTTCATCCCCTGCTCTGTACTATCTGACTAAGCAATATTTAATTTCCTAGACCTCTTTCCATTATAATAAATTTTTTTTGAAGGTTTCTTAAATGCTAGCTCTTAGATATATAGGGACACATACAATCCATTATTTCTTCCCTTACAAGAAAGAAAAACCATCATGTCTGGTCATCTTGGCTGGAAAATTAGGTTAAAGCAGGAATCTGGTCTCCTGTAAATTCATTGCTGCATTGGGGTTAAGTAAAATACACGAAGATGCATTCATGACCAGAGAGATGCTGATAGCCTCATACTCTGCAATCAGTACAGTCAGTGAGATCCTGCTGCTTAAGGGAGCATCCTTCAGGAGCCTGAAATAGCCCTGGCAGTCAAGTGTTGATCTCTTGGCTTCAGCATGTAGGATTTGAGTTCCTGATCAGGTGCAGGCTGCAAGAACTCAATGTATAATAATAAATTTCAGTTCATAAATCCCAGGAGAAATGCTAAGGCATCAATCAAATCAGCTGGCACTCCAAAAGCAAGTGCTAATGCTAAATGACTGATATAAAACATCTGATGTTCCAGCTCTTCCTTCTGCAAAATTCCCAGGGAATACAAAAATAATTTCATATGTAGAAAGTGTGAGGGTTTAACCTTTACAGAGTTTAATGTTACGGCCAAATAGAAAGAGACAGCATTTCAGGCAGTGGAAACTATGAGCTGAAATATTTTATCCTGTGCTCTCATTTAGGGTATGGGAATAGCCTGTCTCTAAATACTTGAGATTTGGCACCTGTTTCCTTTGGAAAGCAGTGGTTCTTACTCTGCATGTTTGGATGTGTCAACTTGGACACACCCTTCTCCCTGAACAGACAGACCACGTGTGAACTTTCTCCTGGTTTAGAGCTGGCAATGGATGTCAGATGCTTTTCTCTAGAAATGTGTGACCTTTTACACTGTTTCTTCCCTTGTAACATGTTCTCTTTCTCTTGTCAAAGATAAAGCCACCAACCCATCCAACAGGCAAGAAGACTGGGAATACATCATTGGATTCTGTGACCAGATCAACAAGGAACTTGAAGGGTGGGTGTCCCAAACTGCTCTAGACTTAATAAATTACATTCACAGTTTAAAGTGTGAAATTCCATTATCAAACATTTACATTTTCTTTTATATATACTGATATCACAAGGAAGAGCTGGCTACAACAGAGAGAAGATGCTGCCTCTCCTGTGAAAGGCAGCATGGCTAATCCAGACTGAGCACTGGGAAACTGGGAATTCTGAATCTGCTTCTAGTTTCAGGTTCTGCAGCTCCAGGGTTCTCATCTGGCCAGAATTATTCTATTTGCCAGTCTGTAAAATGGGGTTATCACTGATAGTGCTGATGAGGCTTCACATCTTTAAAATCTTTACTTGCAAGCCACTTTGTTTAAACAGCAGAATTTGTGAAAGTGTGAAAAACCATCCATGGTGTTTACCTATTCTGTTCCAGGCCACAGATAGCTGTGAGGCTCCTGGCTCATAAAATCCAGTCCCCACAGGAATGGGAGGCAGTCCAAGCCCTGACAGTAGGTAGTCCTTACCCCTCCTCTTAAATCCAGACGTGTATCCTGTTGCATTACTTGGGTGGAGTAGAGGGGGCACAGGGTGTGTCCATGGGGCCAGCTGGGGGCTGAGTGCCCTGAACCCCAGGAGGGAGTGGGAGGGAGCACAGTTCCATCCCTAGAGTGTCCAGAAACAACTCTGGGTTAGTTTGAGCTGCTCAGGCAAAATTAGTGTTTGTTGTTGAGGCCAAGTATTGAGGTAACACAGACCCAGATACTCTTGGCTGTGGGTGGGACACCAGCCTGCCTTGATGTGTTGTCCCTAAAGATGGGAGATTGATATTTGCATGGGCAGGAATGCTTTTCTCACTGACAGGGGCCCTTCACTTCCCCTCTAGGCACAACACATTCTGTTATTGTAGGGTTTTGGTTTTGGTATTGCTTTCAGCCCCTGTTTCTGTTCCTTGAATGCAGGTGCTGGAAGCTTGTATGAAGAATTGTGGGAGAAGATTTCATAATGAAGTTGGGAAGTTTCGCTTTTTAAACGAGTTAATAAAAGTTGTGTCTCCCAAGGTTAGTCCCTGAGCATTACAGCTCTAACTGCATGTTATTTGACCTCTATAAGCTGCAGGCATCTTCCAAATTATTTGCAGTGTTCTGTTTGGCTCATTGCACTTATTAGTCTATATTCAAAAGCATTTGTTACCTAAGCTCTTGTTGTCTGGGGGTTTTTTATGCCTTACTAAATTTCTCAGGAAATTGTACTAATTTGCCATCACTGCAGTCTGGGCTGTTCTAATCCTTCAGGTAACTCAAGGGCTTCTAAAACTTGGGCTGTAAAAAAACAAAACTCCAGTGATGATGGAAGAGAAATGTGATGCAGAGGTTAAAACAAGAGGTTTGACAACACACCATGGAGTTCTAGTCCTCATTCTGCTGACTTGCTGTGTAAAGAGTGCCAGGCTAAGTCCCTCAACATTCATGATGAGTTTATGTGCTGAAAATCTTCCCTGTGGCATGATTGATGCAGCAATGCATTCCCAGATTCTCTCCCTTAAGACAGAGGAGGGGGTGGTTCTCTGTATTGCTGTAATTTTTAAAATAGCAAAATCCTGGAGCCAGCAGAATAGCTGCTTTTTCTTTTGCTGAAGATAATCACAAAGCTTCTCTTCACTGCTATTTCAAACCTATTAGAGGAGCAATTTTTCCTCCTAATGAGATGTACTGTAGATCATCTTGAAACTTGGATCATACACCTTTGAATGTCTTTTACTGAGCTTCCACAGAGCTTTATTTTTAAAAAGAAATTAAGAACATGAAGAATTTGGATCTTCTTTCCCACACTTAGTACCTGGGAGACCGAGTCTCAGAGAAGGTGAAGTCCAAAGTCATTGAATTGCTGTATAGCTGGACTGTGGCATTGCCAGAGGAATCCAAAATCAAGGATGCCTACTACATGCTGAAGAGACAAGGTAGGGAGTCAGTTGCTCGCTCATGTATTCTCTCCAGCCTGGACTTTGAGCAAGAGTGTCACAAAATATACAGCTTCTAATGAAATGGGGTCAAGGCAAGCTCTGAGGGGAGGTAGAACAAGGGAGAAATTCTCTGGAAAGCTTTTCATTATGTGTAAATGCCTTGGGCAGCATTGGTTGGCTCTGTTAACTAAATCAGTGAAATACCTTGCAAATACTTTTGTTTTGGTTTGAAGGGCTTTTTCTAAGGTTTTTGGGTTTTTTGGGTTTTTTTTTTTGTGTGGAAGTAGTTATTAGCTGATTTGAACGAGTCTAATTTAAAGTGAAATAAGAGCTTCCAAGTAGCTTTTTGTGTTCTTTTAACTAAATGGCTTTGCAGCTGTTCTTTTAGTTCAGCTGACACACATTTCTTGTGTAGGCACAATTTAAAAAACTCAGTAGCTTCACAAGAAAAATAGATTCCATGAAAGGAATGGAATCTATTTTTATTTTATTATTTACTCTGGAAACCATCCCATCCTATTAGGACACACAGATTTCAAGTCATAACTGTCCCTTGCAGCACTGTGGATGGATAAACTAAAGGCTGAATGGGGCTGAAAGTGGTTCCTCCCCTTCAGAGGGAGAGTTTTAGCTCATATTTGTGGGGTTGGGAGAACATCCAGGTAAAAGTCAGCCTGTGGATTTGGATGCACTGTTCACTGGAACAGTGTGGCAGTGTCAGGGGCAGATGTGTGTTGGGTAGCTGTGTGCCTTGCCTGCTGTGAGTGTTTGCTGACCCACGGGGGTTCCCTTTCTGCTTTCAGGGATTGTCATGTTTGACCCTGTGATTCCTGCAGACAGGACACTGATTCCTTCCCCACCACCTCGTCCCAAGAACCCAGTGTTTGATGATGAGGAGAAATCCAAGGTACAGTGAAGACTTGTGTTAAAATCACTAATGAAAAGTGATTGCTCAGTGCACATTTAGAGTGAGCAAGCAAAGTATGATAATGTGGCTTTTATTTGAGAGGGGGGGATGGTCTGTACTTCTGCAGGATTCACTGCTTTGTCCACCTGCTTAACCCAAAGTTTCAGTTAAGACCTTGTCTGTGTTACCATTATGGGGTTACTCCTGTTAAAGTGCTGGAAAGCAGAGGATGGTTCACACACAGGAGGAAAAATAATGTATGGGTGGAATAACTATCTAGTGCCAGAAGTCTCTGAGATTTCACCCAGTATGTCCTGTGTAAAAGCAGAAATGCAGCAACTCAGATAACAAACTCTAAATGACTCCTGCTGGAGTCCCTGTAGCTATGGAAGCTGTGTAAGCTTTGTAATTCTGGGCTGTATCCCTTTTCCCCTGAATTGTTCATATACATTCCTTTCCCTTTGCTCAAGGGTCATTGTTTCCTGACTATCATCCTCTTGTCTTTCAGCTTCTAGCCAAGCTCCTGAAAAGCAAAAATCCAGATGATTTGCAAGAGGCCAACAAACTTATAAAATCCATGGTAAAAGAGGTAAGAAATTAATGTAGGATTGGTTCAGGTCAGCAGTCTGCTTTCTAGGTTTTAAGCAATTTGACTTCAAATGGTAGAGAGCTTAGGATTTGGTCTCTAGGTTGAACCTAGGAGATGTTTGTGTCACAGAAATGTCTACAGTTGGTGTCTCTGGGGAGGATGGGGCAGAAATTGAATGTCCCTTGTTATAATTAACCACATTCCCATTGTACAAAGTGGGATTTCATATCAAGGATTGCTGAGGACTGAGTCATTGGACTGGGTCTTCTCACAAACAAGTTCATGGAAGCACCTTCCTGTTTGTAGAGCTGTGCTGCATCCACCCATGGAAGTCATTCCAAACTCTGGAGTCCAGGAAATGACTCACTAGGATTCTGGCAAATAAAAGGCTGCCTTCTGGATGGTAGTAGTTGTATAGATTACCAAGATATTTCATTCAAGCTCATCTTGTCCCCAGGACAGACTCTCCTTCATCTTCAGTTGGAATCTCCAATCAGAGATGGGTGTTCCTTGTTGTTCCTAGTAGATGTTTTGCTTCAAACACATCTCTTTTGTTAAATGGCATCAAGTGAGCAACAACAAAAAAAAATCTTCTGAAAAGATCAGAAAGGAACTTCTGGGAACATTTTTAGTGGTGTAATTATACATTGAAGTCTCTTTAATGAGACTTTTTGGAAATATGGAGTTGCCTGTAATTTCAGAATGTTGATGAAAAGACAATAAAATAAACAAAGCTTCACATGAACGAAGAAGGGTTTGGTTTGCTTTTTTCTAGCTTAACCTTAAATAGCCATTACTTGACACGTTTGCAGTTAATATCTGTGGTTGTGTTACTGTAACTTTTCGAAGGAAACTCACCCTTTCTGTCTGTGCTCTCCACCCTGAAGGATGAGGCTCGGATCCAGAAGGTGACAAAGCGCATGCACACGCTGGAGGAGGTGAACAACAATGTGAAGCTGCTGAATGAGATGCTGGTTCATTACAGCAAAGAGGACTCCTCAGAGGCTGACAGGGAGCTCATGAAGGTGGGTCTGAGCTGCTCCTTCTTCCCAGCAATCCTGGAGTCAGTCCTTTCTTACAGACTTGAGTTTTGCAGAGAATTACAAATACTGAAGTAAAACAGAGAGCAGTGGTGAGAAATGAGCAGTTGCTGCAAACAGCAGGCAAGAAAATATCCATGTTCTTAGTGCCTTGCACCAAAAGACTGGGTGGGGAGCAGCTCAGTTTCATGTATGCTTGAAGTGATGTGCAGCTGTTCTCCAAAGGTGCAGCATGGCAGAACCAAGAGGCTGAACTTTTTAATTCTGGATCTTAAAAGGACACACAGATTGCAGGTTGTAACTGTCCCTTCAGCACTGTAGATGAATAAACTAAAGGCTGAGTGGGGCAGAAGCTAACTCTTCCTTCAGAGGAAGAGTTTTAGCTTGTGTTACAGGGTTAGGAGAGCATCAGCTAAGTGAAAATCGAAACAACCACCAGGCATGACTTGGTAGGCCCAGAGCCTTTGAGAATTGCACGTTATCTTATTAAAAGGTCTTTAAACAGTGGTAAGATGCTTAAGAAATGTGTGCATTTCTGTGAACCATTTTGTTATTGCCACCTTTCTGCTGTGTGGTTGCAGACTCAGTAGTGGTTGCAGCACAGTTGAAGCCTAATTGCTGAAGCATGATTCTGCTCTTCCTCAGACTTTAGGGACTGCTGTACAAGGAAGTAACATCTCTCTTGGACTAGAGTCATCTCTCCTGGACTAGAACTTGGCCATAAGTGCTGATGTGAGGGAGGACTGAGAGATGTGTTGGGAGTGCAGGCTGTGTTACCCCAGGCTCATGTAACACTGCTCAGCACTGTGAGCTGGGCACAGAGGACCATCCTGGCTGTGCAGCCACTCTGGCACTGTCAGCACAGTGAGACTGGTCTGTTCTGGGGGTCATTCTGTGCTGACTGGTGCTGCTGGCAGTGGCTCCTGGCTGGTGAAACCTTTTGTCCTCATCTGTCTTCCAGGAGCTCTATGAAAGGTGTGAAACCAAAAGACGGACATTGTTCAAGCTGGCCAGTGAGACAGAAGATAATGACAGCAGTTTGGGTAAACTAAGCTACACTTGTCCTTTTTGAATTATGCTCCTTGCCTTTGGAAGGGTTCAGCTGTAAAGTCATCTCCTCACTGTGGGTTCCTGTTGCTTTGATAAAGGACAATCCTTCCTTCTTTGTGCTTATCATTTCAGTTCAGGCCAGGACTGGATGGTAAAGCTGGTGCTTCAGGAGGATGGGAGCAGTAATGGGGGACAGCTGCTGCTTTGGGAGGGGAAGGGAGTTGCTGTGGAGAACAACCTTGGGCTCATTTTTTCCTTGTTACTGCAATGTGCATGGAGCTAGAAGAGGTCAGGGTATTGCTTATAGAAATGTGGCACAGGCAGTGATAGAGCTCATAGCCAAATATTCTTGGTTTTTCTTGCTGATTGTTTAGCTGACACCTGAGCACTCACAGCATTAGTGGGAACAAAGTGACTAAAGCCTTGGAGGTCATTTTTTGTCTCTCTTGCAGGGGATATTCTGCAGGCCAGTGACAATTTATCACGTGTGATAAATTCCTATAAAAAAATAATAGAGGGGCAAGTGATCAATGGGGAAGTGGATCTCCCTGGGATGTCTGTAGTGGAAGGTGAGTTCCTGGAAAGCCAATTGTTTAATTTTTGAATCCTGCAATTCTAAGTCTTTTGAACAATGTTTCCTTTTTTGTTAGTGTTTGATGATTCTTGTGGCCATTAGTTTGTGAATCAGAGGGGAACAAGAAGGCTCCTGAGAAGTGGATAAACAATTCTGGACAGGAGCAGCAGTGCTGCAGCTTTGCATTCTCCATTGCTCAGTCCATATTATTAAAACCTTTGATGACATCAGTAGCAAACCTGCATGTGAGCAGTTTGTGTGGCTGGAGGTTCTCATACATTTACCTCTGCACATTTGTCCTGTTTCTTAATGATAATGTATAAGAAGAAGATAAATAATCAAAAACACGAGAGCTGAAGAGCAGAAGCTGGACCAGGGGTTCTTTTCCTGGTTTTGGAAGTAATTCCACTTGTGAATTCGGGCCAGTTGCCCACTTCACACTTCAGCTTCACCATTGAAAGCTCTGGACACGAGTGTGACAGAATTACCATTTGGGACTCAAACATTTTTGCTGCTGCCTGGCAGCATCTTACTGGGACAAGACTGTTCTAAATATGAAGATTGAGGTGGTATGAATTTCCTTCAGCTCTGCAGCTCTCTGGTAGCCTCTGTTTATTATAATGCTGTAAGGTCTCCCAAAGCCTCATCTGAGTTCAAAAGATTTTGAAGAGATCATGAATTGTGAAGCACTGGGGAAGGAGCAGTGATTGCAGCAGATTTTTCATGTGGGAATTCTTTAAGTATCTGTGTTGATTCACATAGTCTGGACAGCAAATATCCTTTCTCTGTTACAAAGAGCCATAAGCCATGCTCAGATGAGGATCTAAACCATCTCTCTGCCAATTTCTTCCGCACACTGGGTTTGCTCTGAGCCTTTTGCCTTCTTTCCTAGTAGTGCTCTTCTCCTGTCTGCTGCAGGGAGTAACTCCACCAATAATCTCAACACCCTCATTGACCTTGCTGGACTGGATGTCAGCAGCACCGCGCCGCCTCCGATGCCCCCCAGCAGCCTGACACCAGCACCCAGCACAGCCCCTGGCCCAGCTGAAATCCCCATCCTGCCTCCTCCTCCACAGACATTGGCTCCACTGCGCAGCAGCTCCTCCAGCCAGGTGGAAACAGCACCTGCTCAGCAGGGCAGCACAGCCAACTCCCTGTCCTTGCTGGATGAGGAGCTCCTGTGCTTGGGTAAGTTGCTAAGGGGGCTACAAAAGGGCTGCTCAGTCCATCCTAACAAAGGCTACTTCTGCCTTCTCCATGTTCCTGGATTTCAGGGAACACTCCCTTGCATCGTTCTGAATATTAGACCTGCTCTGTGAGTCAGTATGAAAATCTCTTCCCAGAGCTGGCTGCAAGACAGTAACTGTTTAGTGCAGTTGCAGTCTGATCTCTGGGGCTGCTGGGACGTGCTGCATGTCCAGGCTGCAGTCTGGGACAGATGAAGCCCTGATTGTGGGGTTGTGCTAAAGAGAAGGTGCTGCAGAGGGGCTGTGCATAGGAGCCTGCAGGATGCCTGTGTGTGGAGCCCAGGTGTGAACAGCAGAAGGCAGTGTTGATCAGGATGGGTTAGAAGAGCTGTGTGCAGGGCATGGATGTTGTATGCTGGTGCTGTCAGTCTCTTCCTCATCAGAGACTTGGAGTCTGTCTCAGTGTTTGATCAGGTTCTTAGGCTCTGGCAGAGCTGAATCAAGTTTCGATGGTACTGAAACAGTAGCCAAGGAATGACACCGAATTCATTTTCTCCTCCTTTTATTTTTCCCTCCAGGCCTGAATGACCCAGCCCCTGCAGCAGGGAAGGAGACCTCAGAAAACAACCAGTGGAGCATGTTTGAGGTATAAAGGAGTCTCAGGGAAGGGGAGGGAGAGATTGTCATTGTGGGAGGTCTCAGAACACACTGTCACCTTGGAGAATGATGTGATCACACACACAGGCAAAGACACAAAATCTGGGATAGCTGTGTTTAAAGAGAGTAGGTGTCCCTGGACCTGGCTTTTTCAGTGTCCCATCTGTCCCCATCATGTTAGTCCTTGCTTTGCTTAAATTACAGATCAGATGTAGCCCTGACTTAGGCCACAGACTTTGCTGCTTGTCACCCAGCACCTGTTTTTGTGGTAAACCTCTGTCCCTCTGTAACAGAGCTGTGCCCTCTCTGCATCAGGGCCAGCAGTGAGTTAGAGCATCTGCCTGTCCTCTCTTGCAGAATGAGCAGTTGGACCTGGATTTCTTTAATCCGAAGATGGTGACTGTTGCTTGCAACCCTGCAGGGAACTCTCTTCTCCATCACACATCACAGACCACGTGTGGGACATCAGCCACGCTGCCTTCTGCTTTCCCAGCCTCCCAGACTGCTCCCAGCATCCCAGCACCAAACTCAGCACCATTTGTATTTCCTGCTGTACCAGCTGCCCCTGCAGGGCCTCCTAAGACTATTCCAGCTGCTCCTGGGTACTTCAGCTCATCTGTGGGGAGCAACATGTCCCATAAGATGGATGCATTGGGACAACTCCTTGAAGAAGCCAAAGGGTAACCAAAAGTCCTGACTTTGCTTTGGCTCTGCAGTTAGAAAGGCAAGCTCACTGCAGTGCCAGCTTCTGAGGGTGACTTTCAAATCCCTGGTTTGGTAGAAATGTGGGATTGGGATTTTTCTTGTCAGAGGTTTCAGTTTGCAAACTAATACGAGTTTCCCACCTCTGGGAGGGAAAGGCAGGCAGAGCACACAGCTTTGCTGTTGCCTGATCCAAAGGTGTGGTGTGAAGGGGAAGCAGCTGTTGAGGTACAGAAGCCTCATTTCCCTTCTGACTCAGGGGCATGACCCCCAACCAGGCCACCACCCCTGTGCTTGGAGCTCTCCTCATGTGAGACCGTGCAGAGTCACAGACTCCAGCCTGACTCCAGGCTGCTGCTTTGTCCTTGTGATGTGCTGTTATCTCTGGGTATTGGTGAAATTCCTGCTTCACTTCCAGCTCCATTCACCACGACTTTTCTGTCTCTTGCAGGAATGCCAGCCAAGGCATGGCAACACCTTCAGTGTTCCCTGGGGTTGCCAACCCCTTGACAGCCCCTTTGCCAACGACTGTCACCCCTGCCCCTTTAGCAGCACCTGCAGGGCTGCCAGCAACTGCCTCTGGAGCCCCTCCAGCTCCCTTCCCAAGCAGCTGCCCTGCTGGATCAGGAAGTCCTCTCTTCCAGCCGGCATCATTCCAGCAGCAAGGCAGTCCCATGAAAGCACCTGAAATTTCTTTGGCCAATGTCCATGTTCCCTTGGAATCCATTAAACCCAGTAAGTATTTCAGGTTTTTTACTTTGCTCTGGCTATTTTTTAAAGGCAAAGCTTCTTGGCACAGTTCATGAAACAGAGAGAAGGGATGAGCAGCTCCAGCTGAACATCCTGGTGCTGCCTCAGGCCATCTGCTGCAGCATGACCCTGGCCCCTGTCCTTTGTCTCCCTGTGGCAGGCAGTGCCCTGCCCGTGACAGCCTACGACAAGAACGGGTTCCGGATCCTGCTGCACTTTGCCAGGGAGTGCCCGCCGGGGCGCTCGGACGTGCTGGTGGTGGTGGTGTCCATGCTGAACACGGCGCCGCTGCCCGTCAGGAACATCGTGCTGCAGGCAGCTGTGCCCAAGGTAGGGACACGTGGGACACACACTGCATCCAGGGGGGCCTGCCCGTGGGCTCAGGGACCTGACACAGCCTCTCCATGGGCTGTGCTCTGCCCCTTTCCAGAACACAGAGGTTCTTCTGAACGGGAGAAGTCAAGATCTGCCTGTTCCTGTTGTGTTTTGCAAGCTGGGCTGGCTCTTGTTCCCTCAGCCTCTCTTGTGGGTTGATTCTCCTCCATTTGGATGTGTGCTGTTGTCCCCCCAGCCTGTGCATGCATCCTTCAGTGTCCCCAAGGCAGGAGATCATCCCTGAGGTTCTGCTCTCTGTTTCACTTGCAGTCCATGAAAGTGAAGCTACAGCCACCCTCTGGCACTGAGCTGTCTCCATTCAATCCCATCCAGCCACCAGCTGCCATCACCCAGGTCATGCTTCTGGCAAACCCTGCCAAGGTGAGAGAGACAGTGGGATCTGTTCTGCCCTCTTCAGACACATTTGATATCAGCTGAACTCTGTGGAGGGGTGGCACCAAACATTTGAGCAGCTACAGCTGTTTGTTCCTAAAAGTTTGGACTTGATGATCTTGGAGGTCTTTTCCAGCCTTAATTATCTGTGTTTCTAATGTGCCCTCAAGAAGTGGTTACTATGGAATGTTGGTGTTTCAGTTCAGGCCTAGAGGAGGCTCTTCCCAGCAGTCTTTGGCAGAGAGAGGTATGAGCAGGACCAGCACACTTCTTCCAGCAAAAGGGCAAGGATCATGTCAGGCTCAGCTTTAAAGAATAGCAAAGCTGCATCAGGAGTTTGACTCCCCTGTGCACTGAACATGCCTGGCTGTGCTGATAATTAGATCAATGCTAAATTAACTGGTGCTGTAGCAGTATTTTTGATGAACCAGCAGACAAATGTCTGATCACGTCTGATCTGTCATTCTCAGGGGAAGTACCTGTGACCAGGGATACCATGGGGTTGACACTTCCCTTTCTGCTGGGAGCATCTGAGATGCTGTTTTTCTTTGCTGTAGTCACTCATTCAATCATCCAGCTCTGAAAGCCCAAAGCTGAAGGACTTTCTAATTCTTTGACAAATTTAGATGTTTGTACTTGAGAATTACAACAGAAGTGCCTTTCACGTATCAGCTGAAAGCTCTGAGATAAAAGGATGAATGTCAGAGGGGTTTAGTGGCTGTTTAAAAAACTTTGTGGATACATGAAGGTGCCCTCATTGAAGGGCTGCTTCCTTCTCGTGCTTACTGTATTGCAAGGCATTTTTCAGGGCAGGAACTGTTTTATCTTCCTCCATATGATGAGGAATTTAATTTTGGGGACTTTTTTAGCAGCAGTCTTTAGGCTCTCTGGAGAGCAGCTGAGCAGCTGGCCACATCTGTGCAGTCTGTGCTCACAGGTCATTTCTGCTTTTCTTGTTCTGCTCCATGCTAAGCAGTAAAAGTTTTTTGGTATAAAGAGTGTAAGGTGAATAAATCAGGTTTGTAAATACCTGCACTCAATGAACTTAACCTGAGCCCTCCTGCCCCAGCATTGTACAACAGAAGTCTTGTGCTCTCTGAAGAGCTGTAACAGTGAAGTGTTTTGTTCAGGGCTGTTGAGCTGGGACTGTTCTCACATTGCTTTGGGTTTTATCTTTCCTGCAGGAGAAGGTGAGGCTGAGGTACAGACTGACCTTCACCCTGGGAGATCAGCCCAGCACAGAAGTGGGCGAAGTGGATCAGTTTCCCCCGGTAGAGCAGTGGGGGAATCTATGACCTTAAGACACTGCCAGAGACTCTGAAAGGACCAGGGCAGGATCCCACAGGGCTGGAATGGATGTGCTGTGGGGAGGGACACACATGCTATCCACTGGTGATGTTCAGCTTTGTTTACGTGTCCTGACCTCTCTGCTTGTAGCTTTAGTCCAGAATGTTGTGCCTCGCATTTGAAGGGGCCCTGGAACACTGATGCCAAGCATGAACTGAGAGGCAGCCAGTGACAGGCAGTGCTGGCTGCTTTTACCTTGACCTCTGGGTGAATCTGGTTCTATCTTCCACTGTATTAAACTTGAAGTTATTGTATTTTGAGGGAAGACCTGTCAGCAGAAGGGGATTTAGTTGGCTTTTCCTGCACTGCTGTCCAGAGATCCCGACAGGCCGTGGGGTGATGATGCCGCCAGCTCAGCGCAGAGCCCTGACAGAGCCCTCCCTGGGACTGTGACCTCCTTGTGCCACACGGGCCCATGAGCATGCTGAGCAATAATGCTGCTCCATGAGGGAATGCTTCCTTTTTTACACTGAAATAGCACTTAGCTCCCTTCCCCTCTCCTGCTTCATTCCCAAGGGCCCGTGTAAGCAGCCCCTTGCTCTGTGTGTGCCATACTGCTGTTATCTTTACTTGTTATATTTATTTTACACTGCTGGCTGCTGCCCTGGGGCATCCATTTGGGTCAGCTGGGACTGAGTTTTGTCTACAAGTGGTTACACTGGTATTTTCTTTTGCCTTCATTGCATTCCATAGTGTGGAGAAGAGAGGAAGTGCATAGTGAGGAGGAAAGAGGGCTGGAGGGTATTGGTCAGTATTGGAGGAGGACAGCACCTGGAGCACAGAACTGTCTTCACAATCACTAGTCAGGGCCAGTGACTGAATCCAGGGGTAAGGAGAGATGCATCTCATGTCCCCTTGTGCAGGCAGTGTTACTGGTATAGTCAAACACTTTTATTGAGCTGAGTACAATGGCCTGCAAGATGTAAATAATAGAGCTGTAGGGTATTAGAACAAACAGGCAGAGAGAGGTAGAGGCCCCCTCAGGCTGTGATGGGGCATGTGCTGGGTTAACGCCCCTTTTTCTTTGTTCCCTGTATTAAGTGGCAAAGTGCAATTGTCCCCACGAAGGGGAAAGCAGTTTTGCTGGACATCAGTGCTAACAGCAGAGCTGATCCCTTAGCTACAACCTCCTAGAAATAAGGTTTAAATCAGCAAAACTTGGTTCCAGCAGCCTCTTCCTTCTTTTCAGTTTCCAGTCTCAAGTGTGCTCTGAGACAGACTGTTGTAAATTAATGGAGGTTTTTAACACCCATTGACACAAGCACAGAGAGGTGCTTGCTCAGTCCTTGGACACTCAGCTCTGCATTTCCAGCAGGGCTGTCAAGCAACAGCTCTTCTCAAACGTGGAGTGGAACAGCACAGAGAAAAGCAGTACACAGAGGCTCCTGCCTCATGTAGGAAAACTCCACAGGAGAACATGAATGGTGGCTGTAAAACCATTGCTGCAAACACAGCTTGCAGTTATTCATAGTCGAATTTTCTTTACTGTGCTGCAGAGTAAAAATCCCTGGAGATGAAAAATGGGATTCACAAGTCTGAGGCCCTCCTCAGAGGCACCAGGCAGCTGCAGAAGCCCCTGAAGGTGGAATCCAAGCTTGTCCTGGTCTGAAGCCCATGGAGACCTCAGCCTTGTCAGCTCCCTGATGTAGAAGGCAGGGGAGAGGGATGGGTTGTTTGGATCCTAAAGAAAGCTGTTTTAAATCGATGGACTGGGAGGGAAGGGACAAGGAGAGAATTCTTTCTGCCTCAGACGTGTTCTTGCCAGCACTTTAGACAGTAGGCACGGGGCAGTGCCTGGGTGGTGTGTCCTGAGGAGCAGGGTCACCACTTCCCTGCACGTGGATCTCACTGTGACTTGGAGGAAGGCAGGAGAGCACAGGTGCTTTTTGTGAACAGCAGCAGCCACCCAGACACGCACCATGGTCCTGCTGCTTTGGAAATTTAACTATGAATGTTCCTTGTCTGTAGGGTGAGGTTCCTGCTTCATCCCCAGCAGTCCTCCCTGTACATACATCTTCAATGCGTGTGTGCTGCTGCATGTTGAATAAATCATTTTCCCTACCTGGCTCTGTGCTGGCCCTTTCTCGTGATGGCTTCTGCAGTGCAGTGCTGCTTCAGGAAAGCTTCAAACTCAAACTATCAACTTGAGACCTTCCTAAGCAAAAATAGAGAGGTTGCTGTTTCTAAAACCCTGCTGGCTTAAGAGGTGGCCTTCATTTCAGTTCTGGGTGTTAGAGGCAAAGAAAACATGAAATCCAAGGAAAAGCTGTAGTGAGGCTCACTTCACCAGGAGAGGACTGCCAGGCCAAGCTGGAACAAGCAGCCATAACATTTTCATGCAGCTCCTTCAAAAAAGGTTAAAAAAGGCCTATGTAAAGCTGTTTCTGGAAGACAAAAACAAATGACCAAGCAATCTGCAAAACAAAACATTTATTCTTAGAAAAAGTCAGTTTATGTACAGCAAGCCCCAGAGGAAGAAGAACACCCTGCAGCCTTCAAGAGCCTTCCACGGTGCCTTCTTTGACAATGACTCGGGCGAGGTTCCGTGCAAGAGCAAGTCTCAGCATTTCCACTTTGGTTGTCTCAACATCATCATCCTGGAAGGGAGCACAGCCTGGGTTAGGGGACTGCACACAGCAATGAGCTGGTAACAGTCTCAAGGTTTGGAAAGTAGAGATGCAGGTCAGTGAGAGCTGTGCAGGTTTTGCTCCTGAGAAGAGCAAAAGCTCCATTTCCCACTTAATAGCTCAACCCAAGACAGCACTGTCAAGCCTTTTCATTCCCTGGATGTTGCAGGGCTTTGCATGTACAGCAAATGGTTCCCTATTCTGTGCCTGGAGAGCTGGAGCTGCTGGATGCAAACATCTCAGCTCCTCCCTGCCCATGTAACGTGCAATTATTTACCTTGGAAAAGCATCACAGTCCAGTGCAGACTGTGGGAACATGAGGAGTAAGAGCACTCCTGCACTGAGTTTGGGAATACTTCAGTCTCTTGTCAGTGCTTCATTTGACTGCCCTGAACCCACTGTGCCAAGTCTCTGGGACTTGGGCTGTCCCTCTCTTATGCCCTCATTAGGAATACAGAGGCAGAGTTTCCCTCCCTGACCCTTCCCATGTTCCCCCTTGATTCATTATCCAGTTGTCCTCTGAACTGGAGCTACCTGGAATTTCTGCTTATCTGGATTCCCTGCTGTCAGGTCTTCCAGGCATCGCATCAATTCATAAGTCTGCTCAGCTGAAAATATGACCTGCAGAAATCAAAGTATTTACTGAGAAAGATCAAATTTAAAGACATCACACAGGCTGAGAAGATAATGCAGCTGAAAGGAAGAGAATGCTTTTACACTCCCACAGAGCCATTCTGACCCCTGAAATCACAGGATCCAAGAGTAATTCAGGCTGGATGTGTCTTTGGGAGGTCTCTAGTGCCACCTCCTGCACCAAGCAGGGTCAGCTATGAAGTCAGAGTGGCTGCTCTGGGTCTCTAACTGCTGAATTGTCCTTTTATTGATGGATCTTAAAGGAAAAACTGCTTAGAAGAAGGAGGCACTTGAACAATCTTCAAGCCAAGTACCCAAAGGAGCTGGATGCAGAGTGTACTAAAATTACCAGTGCAGATGAATTCCACTGCTGTTGTAACAGCAGGGAACCGAGGCCAGAGTCAATTTATCCCTTCCTGGGTCCCTGTGTTCCCACTGCTGAGACACCTGGAACTGCCTGGACAGGTCCTGGCAGGAGCAGGAAGGGGGAGTCATCACTCGGAGCTCCTTTATCAGGGAACAAGAAGAGCCCCCTGCGGGGCTGTGTCGGTGTGAGCAGCCCTCACCTCCTTCTGCTCCAGCAGCGGGAGCGCGTCCGTGAGCAGTGTCATCCAGAAGGAGCAGGGGGCGATGTGAGCCGTCATCAGCGTCAGCAGCAGCCGCGCCGCCTCCGCGAAGCGCTGCTCCCCGTAGAGCCGGTGGAACTCCCGGTACTTCCCTGCCACGGGGAGGGCAACGAGGCATCAGGGGCTGCTGGGCCTTGGCAGATCCCTCTGCTCTCACAAAGCCCCTGGCAGAACCAACCCCAGCCAAAGGAGCCCAGAGCAGCCTGCTCTGGGGGACTGGGAACCTGGAGCATGAGGGAAGGTGACAACAGAGCCTCCCTGACAGGGCAGCCAAACCCTGCTGCTGTTCTGGGGGAGCTTCAGGGTTTGCACCAGCCTGGTCAGGGTCTGCAGGGGAGCAATGCCCCAGTGGCTTCAAGGGCAGGCAGAATGTCCTTTCTGAGGTCACAGACTACCCCGAGGTCTGAAAGGCTGCACAGTCTTCCTTGGTTGTTTAAATGGAAACTGGAATCTCTGCTAATCTCTGCACTTGCTAAGAATTAGTGAGATCAATACCCAGCATGAGAGACGTGACTGAGGATGGAAGGGGGGTTCATTCTGTATCCACTAAACTCTCACAATACTGGAAGTTAATGATTCCAGTTTAGATTCACCTTGACTAATGCTTGAGCTCAAGGCAGAGACATGGGGAAATTGTCCAGCAAAGGCACACCTGATATTCTAAAAACCCCAAGGGAAAAACAGGCAGAAATATTTTCAGGACTTTCAGGATTGTTTGGAAAGAACAGAAAGGGAAATGTCTTCTCTGGGGCTGACAGTTACCAGGTGATGCTGGGCATGCAAAGCTGAGGGATTACCAATTTGGTAAGTCATGTTTAGCTTCTAGACCTAACTATGGATAAGCTTTAATGAAGAAAATTCAGTTCCAGTTTTGAAAGCTGGACCAAGTGGAAACAGATAAAACTCATGCTCACCCTCCCTGTAAAGGGTAGCATCAGGTAGAGGGAATTCAGTCCAATGCTGATTCCAAATTCCTCAGAATTCCTCAGAATATCAAATTCTGGCCCCTGAAATTGAGATTCCTAACTCACAGCATCAGAGAAATCAATTTCCTGTTTTGGTCCATGAATCAAAGGCCACAGAGCAGCTGCAGGCACTGGGGCAGGTTACCACAGCCTGCCTTGTGCCAGGCAGGAGAAGGAAGCTGTGGTACCTGAAGGAAATGAGCTGGAGGCCCTCACAGTCTCTTGGCACAAGTGCTCAGTGAGAGCTCTTGTTCCAGTGAGCTTGACTGGCACACTGAACCCACACACTGGAGACTCTGGAGAACTTGGTAAAACTATAACAAGGTCAAGATAACTTAAACCAGTGGATTACTCTTCCAGTGAACCCCCTAAGGTAGCACTTGTTAGTATCTCAGAGCCTCTCAAGGCAGTGATTCAGTCTGAAAAAAGGACTTGGGCCTGTCCTGCTCAGAGCAGAGCAGGAACCTGGTGTGAGGGCAGTGGTAAAGGCCACCCCTGGGACAAACTGCATCCCAAACCACATTCACCATTTGCTTCCCTCTCAGCCCTAAACCAGGAGGTAGCCAGATGGAAGAAAGCAGAAATCCAAGGAATTCCATGGAGTTTTCCTCAACAGACCAGTATGGACACTGTAGGCAGCTCTCACCAAGGAATGTGAGCCGGTCACTGAGCAGCATGGATGGGCCCAGATTGTCAATGAGGTCCAGGTCAGAGAAACACCCCCTTTCACAATAGTCCTTAAGGAATCTGGGGAGAAAGTGGAACACAAGGAAAACAGAGGGGAGGACATCATCCACATCCATTCTGAACCTCCTAATTCCCAGAAAACTTGACTGTACAGCTCACTTCCATCTTAACCTCCTCAAGCGTTTCAGAAGTTGTCAAACATTCCTTGGAAGTGGCCAAGGAACTGGTGTAATATATATATAACAGACACTTCATTGATTCTTCTGCATTTGTGTGGTAGTTGAGAGCTACTTTTTAAAAGGAGTAAGTGAAGGAAGGCAGGCAGGAAGCTGAGGCTGGTGGATGCATAACTAAGACTCTCAGATCATAACAAAAGCTCTGTTTTTCTGCTGTGTAAAAAAGCTGATAAGCAGCAAGAACAAAAACAATGCTTAAAGCTTTTCATCTGTTTTGTCACAGCCTCCATTATGCTGCTTTCTGCAGAGCTGCTTCCTGTGATTTTTTTTTTTTTCATCTTTCTGTTGAAGGAAGTGTAATGATTCCCACTCCCTCAAATAACAAACAAACCCCCTCCCAAACCTCAGACTAGCAATCTCTTACCACTCCTTTTTCCAGTGTTGAAGACAGAGTGTTGCCTGGCCACCTACACAGAGTGTAATTTCAAAATTTAACTATGCTGAGACTGGTCTCTGCCTATTTCCAATTAGCAAAACCCATGACATGGACTGTAGAAATTACAAAGCATAAAGAATTGCCAGAGCTTTTGCTGAGACCTGAGCCAAGTGTCGCTATTGTCCTAACTTTGGTAACAACCCTCCCACCCCAGAAAAGGTCAGAAATTTTGAGAGGCTCATACAAAACCACAGACATGATAAAAACACTCCTTGATGCAAATTTTTAGTAGAAACAGTGGCTTAAGTGACTCCCACTGACTTATTTGGAGATTGTGAGGTGAACTAAATCTGCTGAATAAAGCACAGGTAGGGATTATCCTCCACCCACATCAGCCCCCTGGGTCACTCTCCAGCCCACTGAACAGCTCTGTCACAGCAAGTGAAGGGCAGAGGACAGAAGCTGTTAAAAGAAATGTTTATCCAAGTAAGGTCTAAGGGGGCTGCACTCTCAGATAAAGCCAATCTATTTTGTCTGTAGATGTCAAGAAACAAAACAAAATAGAGAAGGCACAGCTGGGATTACTGCAGAGGAAAGCACCCACAGGTGTTGTTTTCTAGTCCAGAAGAAGGTGCCTGGCCCCACCTGCAGCAGTGGGAGCTTTCCTGGCCCTTGACACAGGAGCCACCTCCCCCTGTGCCCCCCACCTGGGAGCTGCTGGCTCAGCCTCACCTGTCTGAGATGAGGGTGGCAAAGGCTGCGTCCTTGGCTCGGATGCTCCAGGACAGGGCTGAGCCCAAGCGGTTGTTCCGCAGAGCCTTCATGGCCATGATCTTACAGATGCTGCGCACTGGGCGGGAAACGCGGCAAAGGGGGGGAGGATTAGTGTCAGCAGGTTCAGCTGGACCACTCCAAAACAGTCCCACTGAAAATGCAGCACCTTGTTCATGCATCTGCCTCTGCTCACAGATCCTGAGCACCTTGAGGGCCTTCTGCTCCGTGCTGAGCGGGACGCGCTCGATGTGCAGCTCCAGGTACACCCGGCCGTACTCCGGGCAGTGGTCGAAGTAATCCACCCCCAGCTGCCACAGGCTGAGACAGGGGACAAATCACCTCAGAAACCCCAGAAATCTCCCATGAGCACAACAGGAAAGCCCCAGGGAGAATCCGAGCCTGCTAGTAACTGTTAGCTCTGATTAACTTTGGATTCAGTCCTGAAATGGCCTTTCTACCCCCTGCCAGTTCCCTGTAACCTAACTCTGGAATGCCACAGCTTTGGAATATGTGCAGCTCGAAAGAGCTTCAGTGCAAAGCACTCTGCACAGTGGCAGGAGTGGCTGTGCCCAGGTCATGAGGTGTGGAAGGGCTCTAACAGACAGCTTTTGTCTCCATGCAGGCAGGGAAATGTGCCAATCTTGTACAACCCCTTAGGGACACCTCTGCTGGAATTCTAACAGTGCCTGCCTGAAGTTTTGCCCTTTTACTTTATGAACATGCAGTTGTTTTGGCTGCCTCAGTCTAAGTCTGTCCTAGAGTAATAAAACAGAAGTTGGTACCTGTGATGGGAGAAGAGTCCTGAGGCATACTCCAGCAGAAGGAATTCACGCATATTGGAACCAAAACTGGGGGGAAGAGAGCAAATATCCAGATATTATTATTTGCATCTCTCTGAAAAAATCTGATGACTTTATTTCACAAATACTGTCAATTTCTGCAGCATGTTTTGGTTTGGTTTTTTTTTTTCCTCTTTATCAGCTTTATTCAAATAATGCAAATAAATACTTACTAGAGATTGTGAGACTGCAGGAGTTTGCAGTGATCCAACAGGTCAGTCAGATGAGCCACAAACCACCAGTTGCTCAGGACAATGCTGTGTTTGAAGCAAAAGAAAAAAAACTAAGCCTAACATTGCCAGGGACTGTGTCAGATTTTCCAAAAGCATTTCTTACCAATACACAGCTCTGTTACAGTCCAAGGTCTGGCTGCAATGTCCCAGACCTAATGGAATACTTTTAATTGCTGCCAGCTTCATGTATTTTTGCTAAATTTTTTGCAAGGATAATCAGGGTTCTGTACCCATAGCCCCTGCCACAAATACACAAAAGCAATACTGTAGAATTAGAGAATCAAAAACCTTAAAACTTAACCTGCATTCCTTGATCACTTGATGCATCTCAAATTCAAAGGCTGACATTAAAATCATGTCTAGAGGCTCAGGGCTGCTCTCTCCACCCAGGAACAGGTCCATACTAGACTGTGGAATGAGATTACAAGACATGATAAATGCAGAAGCCAGACATTTGTTTGGATGTAGCAGTTATTTTATGGGAAATAACAGGTCATAAAGGCTGAACACATTAACAAAATGGATTTTTCCTCATTTTAGCATAAGGAAACTGGGAAAACAATTTGCAGGAACAAGACTGGCAACATTAAGACACTGACAAGTGGGTCTTCAATAATTATTTGTCAACTTTATCACTCTCCCAGCCTTTTTACAAACTCCAGACAACATCTTAGAGGCATGCAGTTGCTGTAAGACTTTTCCCTACGTTTTTCTTTCAGTGTAGTAACCCTTGTGTGCTTAAAACAGTGGAGAATATTTGAATAATTGTATTCCCTACCTGTGCATAGAACCGCAGCTCCATGGGCTTCACCGTCGGGTGGGAATACAGGAGCCGGGTGACCAGGAAGTGATACCACGTGGTCATGAGCTCCTTCTTCTCCAAAATAGCATCCTCATCTCCCAGCAGGATCTAACAGGACAGAAACACAGGAGGAATGCTGCAGCCTCAGCGCTGGACACAGCTGCACTCCAGCTCTCCAGAGGCATTACTCCTGTTCTGCAAAGGTGGGGATTTATTCAGAATTACACAACAAAGATCCTTCTCACAGCCCAGTTTCCAAATCAGCCTTAGGGTCTCGGACACAGAAAGAAACCCATCTGAGCAGGCTGGCACACCATCAACAGAGGACAGGAGACATTATTAAAGTTACTTATGGCTACACTGGGCTCTTGAAACCCACAACAATGGATTCAATACTTTAGTCCAAATTTTCCTTTGTTCCCAGCAAAAACACACCTTGCAGATGGACTCCATGTGGGGATTGGAAGCAAAAGTTCCATCCTGTAGATACCGCTGACATTCCTCGTGCCAGTGCTGCCACTTCAGCTCCAGCTCTGTCAGCGTCTGGGTGTTGCCAAGCTGAACAGAGGGAATAAAGGAATACAGGGAATAAAGGAAACACCAAGTCAAATCACACCAGGCTCTTGGGCCAAACTCACAGTCATTCCTGATAAAAAGCTAAACATGAGGCTGCCTGTCATCTTTCTATGTTGATTTGTCACCTAACAGACTTCTATCTGAATTGCTGGGCCTTTGGGCAATTCAAGAACACAAATGTTACTGTAAAAGACTGAAATGTTCTAAAGGGGAACAAACTGTTACAGGGGACACAACTGGGTGGCTTTTCCCAATAAATTGCAAGAAAAGCCACACTTTTGTACATACACTGGGCACAGGCATCTTCTTCATCAAGTCATCCAAGATTTTGTACATGTTCATGGATGTGGGATTGGCACTGGCTTCCTTGGAGAGCAGGTGCCGCGCTTCGTCCATCCGGCCTTGGAGCACAAAGACATCCACCTGCAAAGATGCCCTGTCCATGAGCTCCACGCTGGGCAACACTATGGAACACCCAGGAAAGGGATCAGAGGGGCATTTTAAACTGTGATTCAGGCAAGGGGAGTGGAGTTAAAATGTTTAAACTGCAGGCACTGCTAAAGCATAAGGCTTGACCTCTATGGGTCATGAAGGACGAGGATGGGAACGAGAATGGCTTCATCCTAAAACCTACACAGGCAGACAGCAATGAGGTGTTGTGTCCAGCAGGGAAGAGGAAGGAAAGCACAGACAAGATATTCCTTGTGTTTAAGAATCTTCCAGGTGGTGATACTCACCACGTTCCAGAAGAGCTTGTGTTTGGATGGGCTCTCACTGCTCAGCACTTCCCGGACCATGCTGTCCACGTCACACACGTGCAGCCGCACCCAGTCCAGCAGGCGCAGCAGCAGGGGCCCAGCTGTGCAGACACATTTCCCTCCCTCAGTTCCCAGTGTTTGTTCCCAAACTGCTCTCAGACATTTTGTAACAGTTTGACATCACTAGGTGAGATTTACTGACTGGACTTCTACCTGCCACTCCCAAATTAGAGAGGTCCTTAAGCAGAGAGGCCCTGGGAGCACCCATCCTCTGACAGGT
Organism: Polioptila caerulea; assembly: GCA_013397295.1. NCBI lineage: Eukaryota > Metazoa > Chordata > Aves > Passeriformes > Certhiidae > Polioptila > Polioptila caerulea. Next base: position 82,251 of record VYXF01005528.1, on the reverse strand, counting down.
TTTCCTGTGGGAAAACACGGTCCAGCAGAAAACCCAAACTTGAAGAAATAATAAGTGAGTGATCCAGATCATAAATCTTGCAATGCCAAGAGACAAACAGAATATTTCTGTTTATTCTAGCATCATTGCATTATTACTAACTGAATATAAGGAAGAAATTTGGCACTAGGTGATTAATTTAGATTAAGTAATCGATAATTTGTGAATCTCTCCTGAATTCTGGGACTGTGTAAGCAGCACATTTATTAGCATAATATGATTTCCTTCAAAAATTATTTCCTACTTTAAAATGCCAATGTAAACAGACTGACTTCAAACATGGCAACATAAAGTTGAAGGAGTTGCATCAGAGCTGTGTAGATGTCAACTGGAATTGAAACATTTGATGCTTAAAGACATGTTTAAGCTTATAAATAAAATAGATTTGCAACAACTTTTGATATCCCTCCTCTTCATAACCTTTCTGACAAAGAAACAACTTAAATCAGAGTAAGGCAGAAAAGTAGAAGGTTAATTAGCCTGACATAATTCAATATAAAGAAAGCAATTAACTGAGGCAGAAGGGGTATTAAAAGGATTTTCTTATCTCAAAAACATTAAGTTATGACACAGTAATTCTAAACAAATGTACATTCTAAACAAATAAATATGCAAAGAAGAAACCCTTCAGTCTTTACACCAGGATAGTTCACAGCTCACCTGTAGCTGCTTCAACAAACAGAATCTCACACAGATTCCAGATCAGCTCCATTGCAGAGAGAATAGAAACCTGAAGGAAAGCAGGGCCAAGTTTCAGAGCTAGTCATTACTCCAGTTAGGTTTTTTTTAACCACACAAAGGCATCTGCTGTCCACAACAATCAGTTCTTACAGAGAAGTATCATACTGACATTTCAGAGATAAAAATTAAAAGACACAGGCCACAATTTCACTTTTTTTTTTGGTCAAAAAACACTGACACTGTGTAATGAAATGCAGCAATAATCTGTCACCAGTGAGCAAACTAAATGGTCTTTCAGCATTTCTGCACTTTTAAGACTCAATACAAACATCAAAGGAAGAAAGAACAGCCATTGAAGCAATACCACTGCAGCTGATAGGACAAAACTGGTGTGAGCACTCTGCTCTTCCCAGAACACTCCCATGGATCTGACAGCTACTGTGAACACCCAGAGGCTCAGATGCAGCTGATTGGAATCTGAGAGTTTGAGAGGTGAAACACCACACAGCAAGTCTGAAACTTTTCTTGTCAGCTTTGGGATGACAAGAAAATATCACAACTACAACAGCAAATATGTTTATGATACAGCAGTGAATTGAGGTGTTGGACATCTTTTAGATCATCATCATTCTAAAAATCATCATTGTTTTAGAAGTATGAGAATTAACTATTTATTTCCATTTACTCTTGGTCATGAACTGCATCTCATACATAAGGCAGGGTTAAATCTGGTGGCCTGATGAATTCACCAGTGAATACAAATTCAACCTGACAGGACTGCAGATTACCTGAGTGCTGTACTGGCCTTGCAGGGCAGGGTCCCGGGTTGAAACTGAGGGAAAAACAAGAAAAGTCAAAGAGCAACATATTTACCTTTGACAGTCCCTTCTGAGCTTTGATAGCTTTCCATATATCTGCCACATGAGATACAAAAAATCTGCAAGTCTCCAGAAAATCAGTTACAATACAGTGGGAAAAAACAGTCCCTGACCAGACCTACAAACCAACGTGGAAATTTCCAGCATGGAAGTAGAGTCTTGGTAATTACTGAAACCTACACATGCTATTGTACAGTAATTGCAGTAAGTTACCATTACAATCCTACTTTCACAATTGCAACTGATGTTTCCTTTTCCTGCAGTAAGAGAACAAACAAACAAACTTACCAGCAGCCTGGTGCATGTCCTCCATGCAGGCTCTTATCACTGACCGGTAGTTTTTACTCACTTGAACCAACCTGCCAAACACAAAAAGACTCTGGTTGGAGGGAGCTATTGGGCTTTTAGTGTTGTGCCCCCTGAAGCCTTCCAAGTTTCTCTGCAGCAGCAACCCCCAGTACCTGGATGGATCCAGCTGGAATCAAGTGAGACTGTGCCACACTCTACTAGCAAGAAGGAAAGATCCCAGCCTTAATTTGTAAAATCCCCCAAAATAGTCATTCTATCTGCCCCACAGCTGATTCCGGAGCTGGTAAAAACAGCCTGGCCAGCAGCACTTGCCCAGCCGGAGGCGTTTATCATCCCTTGGCGTTGGCCCGCGGCTGGAGAAGGGGCAGTGGCTGCCTCCCACCCCCTCCATCCACTCACTGCGCCTTCCGCGACTTCCCCGCCAGCTCCTCCTCGCTCCGCTGCAGCCCCATGAAAATCCCGTGCGACTCGTTGAAGAGTTTCCGCAGGGTCTGGATGTAAATGTCCTGATCCCTGCGGACCACGAAGACGCGGGAGGAGCTCGGCGCCCCATCGCCGGTACCTGCAAGGGAGCCCGTCAGCGCCCGGGCAGCACCGCCCGCCCTGCCCGCAGCCCAGAGCCGGGACGGGCACGGAGAGCGGCACGGGCAGCGGGAGCGGCACCCACCTGCGCGGCCGAACAGGGTCTCGCACACCAGCACCTCCGCGGGGCCCCAGGCGAAGCAGAGCTGCCGGGCCGACGGGTCCGCGCCCGGTACC
>VYXF01005528.1:15690-59437 GCA_013397295.1 Polioptila caerulea | reverse complement strand
GGCCCCGCGGAGCCGCCGCGGGCTGGGTGGGGCCGGGCGGGCTCCATTGTCTGCGCTGCCGGCCCTCCCTGCCCGCCCCGCGCCGCTCCGCTCCGCCCGGCGGGACCCGCGCGGTCCGCAGCTGCTCGGGGCCGGGGTCGCCCCTTTCTCGGGGCCGCGGCCCCGCTCCCGCGGTCGGCCCGGGACTGGAAGGGGCGGGGGAGGTAAGCGGAGCCTGCCTGGAAACAAAGAAAACTTGGCAGGTTCGTCTGGAGGAGATGCACAGCGCTAGGTCGGGCACCCACGGTCTCGGGAGTCACAGCTGGAGAGGATCGTGTTGTTTCCACGCTGTCGTGGCTTTTTTCTGTAAGGTTTTGGCCTGACAAAGCGGATGCTTCCTGTTCCCTTTTGGCTTTTCAGGGTGCATTTTAAAGCGAAAAAAAAAATCTTTACATAAGCTTGTTTCCAAACCTTTTACCAGAGCTCTTCCTGGAGCTGTGGGTGGAATTTCGGTGGACATCACTGGGTATCAGGTGGAATTTTAACAGCATTTCATTGCTTGAAGTGTTAAACGTGGCTTTCATAAAGCGGGTTACAGCATTTTGAGGCTGTGAGAGGCTTCTGATAAAATCTGTCTGCCTTTACCTGAGGATGGTAAAAGGGATTATTCCTTTTTAACAGCTCGAGTGATGGATATTTTTACCCCTTCGGTTTCCTCTTCTGTTACTATCATTTAGTCTGTCAGTGGAAACTGTTGTGCCCCTTAAGAGAGTACTGGTTTCACTGCTCTCGTAAAAAGAGGGGATCTGAGGTTTGGGAACAAGCCATGCTTCAGACTGTTCTTCAGATTAGTAACTCTAACAGCTATAACTACGAAAATAAACCTTCTGTACCTTTCCTCAGAGAAAAAAAAAAGATAAAGGAGTGATTCAAGACCATTACACAACATCTTGATTCAGAAAGGAGACAAAACAAGTCATAATAAAACATGCTCTCCAGTCTGCTGGGATCCTCCCATTAGCAGCTGAGCATTAGTATTCCTTAGAAAAAGAATTTTGTTAGGAAAAGTATTTTTCTGGTTATGTAAGAGTAAATAGCCCTGTCACACACCTTTAGGGATTTCCCTTGCCGTTTGAGCTCTGTTGGCTGAAGAAGCATTTTTGTGTTGCAGCTGGGATGTAATGGGCACAAATTCTCCCAAGATGTGTTTGGACACTCTCTTTGTGTTGAGTTTCAGGTTTGGAGCTTTAACAAGCTGGATACTGTTTCCTGCTCTAACTTTGATTTATTAAATTATTTGTTAAGAAGAGGAATTGTGCACCATCCTTAGTTTGTCTTGGTGTTCATTTTGGAGCATTGGAGGTCTTGAAAGCCCAAGAAGCCCCAGGTTCTATTGGTGTCCTCACACCTCTCTGGGAGTTTTGAAAGTTCTCACACACAATTTTGTCCTCCTAGCTTTTGTCTGGCTTCTCCAGCTAACCCAAGATCTCCTGCTTAGGAAAATAAGATCAGGAGGAGTTTACATTTCAAGATTTATTTTGCTGCAGCTGTTCATTTTGGTTGGGTTCTTCAGGTTGGAAAGCAGACTGCAATCAAGCCCTTGAAGTACTGAGCAGGCTTCTTTTGTGTCTAAGAGCAGATTGTTAGATTTAGGTTACATATCTGGAGCTTTGTACACGTGTCTCTCCTAATAATAGTCAACTTCAAGCTCTTTAATTTCACCTTTTACTTCTAGGCCAGCAGCATGCTGCAGACTTGAGGGTTTTTTCCTGAGGAAAAAAATCTATAGAAAGGCTGCAGCCCCCAGCCATCAGTGGTGCAACCACTTCTGGTTCAGACTTCAGTCTTTGCTGTGCAGCCAGTTTGAAGATTAATGTTAACCTTCCCAGGGTACCCTTAAAAAAGCTGGAATTTGACATGCCCACATGGTTATTTTTGTATTTTATTTGGCTCAGACTGGCGGGAGCAGCCCTTGGTGTGATACCGGGTGGAACAAGGGCACAAGCAGGGCACGAGAGCATTTTATTTTTGTAAGTGCCACTGAAGAGCAGTGGAGATACAGTGCCAGGATGGAATTCTGGCAGGAGCTCACCTGGAGGGTGGGAGTGATGTGCTGGTAGTGCAGCCTGGGGCTGGCACAGGGTGTGAAGCTGCCTCTCTCCACAGAGTGCTGCGTCCTCCCGGCGGCGGCTCCAACTTCTCCCTGGGCTTTGACGAGCCCAAAGAACAACCCGTGAGGAGGAACAAAATGGCATCCAGCATCTTTGGAACTCCTGAGGAGAACCCACCTTCCTGGGCTAAAGCTTCAGGTAAGGCTGTAGTGCTTTGTTTCCACATCTGCTGACAGGCATTGATTCATTTTGTGGCTCAGCCTGATGCTGCTGGTGGCTGGTGTGGAAACCAGAGTTCCCTTCCTACTTTGGGGTTATAAATGATGTCTGCTTGCAGAGAATTGTTTCTTTCTCACTAATTTCTTCCAGAAGAGTTTATTTTATGCAAGTGATGGGCATGTTGCAAGCAGAGAAGTGTATTTTGGATGCAATTTCTCCAAGTTAAGTCACACAAGTGGACTTGTGGGAGTAGCACGATTTGCCTTGATTATTCAGAGGAAGTTTAGCCTCGTGTTCTCACAGCTGGGTTTAAGCTTCCCTTTCTGCAGAACTCTGCCAGTATAGGTGGCCTTGGGACCCCAAACTCCATCTGTTTAAATGACACCCTCACTGCATGAGGTGCTGCTGTAAGACAATAATTTGCGAGTTATTATCTAAAGGACCAGGACTTTTTAGGATGGTAAAGCTCTAATTTCAAAGAAAAACCTCTCCCAAAGTACCCAAACCTGTGACTTTTTACAATCTGCTTTCACATTAAGTTTATCTTGCAACCTGATTAGACTCAATCTCTGCTTGTAGGGGCTAAGCCAGGTGAAACCAGAGACAGCTGTGAATCCTCTGGACCACAAAGAACAAACTCAACTGAGGCAAACTGTGGAGACTTGGTAGATCCCAAGGTCAGTACTTGACTACAAAGAGCCTGATAATGGACAATTCACACTCTGTGTGGGATTGATTTATCACGGGTGTTCACACAGTTGGAAGCATTGTAGGATTTGAATCCTTTCTCTCAAATTTGCTTTTTCCTGAATGTTCCCCTTTTTATCTGATACTCTTCCAGTGTGCTGAGGAAGGAAGGGCTGGATTTTTCACAAGGACCACTTTGTAGAGCTCTTAACCCATCTCATTGCTGAGACAGTAATGAAGTGATGTGAAATCTAATTTCAGCCCTGTGTGTGATTGTGGGTTCAAACATCTCACAGACAACAGTTACTGCAGCAGACTCTGTGTGGGTCTGACAAAGAATTTGGTTTCACATCCCAGCAAATTCTTGCCTCAGTAATATCAATGCTTGTTTTAAAAATACCATCAGGTGTGTTATCTTCTAAACCCCTTACCCAGCAGCAATATGGAACATGGTTTGGAGTATCAATGGTGTTCAGTAAAATTTGCTAGTTGTGCAATTACATTTAATAGGAGAATCAGGGTTCTTTTGAAACACAATAAATTCAGTAAAAAAACAGTACTTTGTCTGAGCTTAGATCTCTAGGAATGTAGGATAGCCTGCATTTGCATGAACCAAGTGGAAAAAGGAAATCTTGTTTAAAACTCTCCAGCCTTAGGTTTTCTGAAAAGAAGTGGATAGGTAGATAATTCTCTCAAACGTTGTAGCAGACACCTTTTATCTTAGGTTTTATTTTGGTAATTGGCATTAAGCACCACAACCCATTTTTGTTATTAATTGTAGCTTTAAGTCACAAAATGTTTTTTGTTACAAAAATGTCTTGTTTCAATTTAGCAAATATAAGCGAGTTTCTTCTCTGTGATGTATTTTCAGCTATAAAATTAACTGTTTAGTCTAATTCTTTCTACTGAATTATTTTAAATACTGTGGTTCTCAGCTTTGCAAACAGATTCTTCCCATGTGGAATACTTTACTTCTATGTAGTAATTTAGCTGTAAACAGCCTGAAACTCAAGATGATACATTTGTGCCAGTTTCTGTGCTTTATTTTAATCCCAATTTCTGCGGTTTCACAGTGTAATTAGCAATGTTAAATCTAGGAAAGTTGATAAACCTGATGCCATTGAGGAGCCTTGGCTGCTGCTGGGAGGCTCCCTATCTTTGTGTCAAGCTGAAACCTGCAAACAGATCCAACATGTAAAGAATGTTTAACATTTATGTAGAGAAGGAGACTTCATCAGGAAAAAGAAAAGCTGATCTTTGTTTCACAAATGAAGTTAAATACCCTGGACAGAAAAAATGCTCTTGGCCTTGCCAACGGATAAATGCAAAGAGTTAGAAAGCAGAGGATACTCAATTTTTGCTTGTTGCTGTCAGTGTAATTTTTTTTTTTGCCCTTTCTGCTGGGCAGTGGGAATATTCTGCATCCTGTCAGTGCTGCTTGAGGTGGGATGTTCTGTACAATAAAGCATTCTTACCCAGCTCTGTCCTCACTGTGGGAATAACAAACGTGTCACCAGGATTACTCCAATATCTGTTTCAACTTTGAGAAGTGTTAGGCAAATATGAACTGGTTACTTTATAAGTCAGTCTGTAAGAAATGGTGCTTACAAACCCATTATTTCAATCTGCAGAATTATGGGTGCAGAACCCACTGTTACACTCTGAGTTCTGCCCCTCAGAGCCTGTTGCTGCTCTGAAAGTGCCTCCCTGAGCCTGTGGCTCAGATTGTGGTGCCACACAGAGCAGTGTGCCCAGTCACACCATGGAGGAGTATCCACTCCATGGAACAGCAAAATGCTTTGTGAAACAGGAGGTGTAACATGTTCCTCTCTCTTTTCTAGGGAGGAGATGGTGGTGGTGACATTTTTGGTGAGTAACTTCCTTGGACTCCTCTAGTAAAAACCTGTTGAAGGTGGCTTTGCAGTAGAAGAGGATGTAGGATTTATAAATGGTCATCTATTAGGAGAGAGGCAACAACCTGGAACCCCTCAAATCAACAGAGTGACCAACTGCTTCAGTGGAGTGTGGGCATGGAGGGAAATGGTGGAGTGCTGTTGCTCATCAGGGTAAAAAGGAGAGCAGTCCTCTTGGTTTATTTTGGCAGCTGCTGTTGGTGTCAAGATTTGTCCAAGTACTGGAAGGTAAGGTGGAGGCTCTGGCAAAGAGTTCAGTGATGAAAAGGCCACGCTGCTGTTAGAGTTGCTTATAATTAAACAGGACAGTCAACATAATTGATTTTAGTGTAGCAGTTTCCTTCTTTTCCATTGTCTTCTCAAACAGCAAACTCCACATTCACAGAAACAATCAAACCCAGCTACTGCCACTGCAAGGGTCTGCATTAACCAGCTCTTGACTTCCTGTTGCTTTTTAAATGCTGATTTTTGCCCAGGAAGTTGATCTGCATACTGCAAATCTCCTGTAAACAGGCATTTCCCCTTCATGTGCTTTTTCTAGCTCTGAGGCTGGAAATGTCTCCTTTGCAAGATTCACTTCAGAAGTATCTGACTCCCTGATGACAGGAATGTGTGTGTTGACTGCTGCTTTCCAAGTGCTGCTTTCAACACCTAGGAGTGGTGGGCCATCCCTGAGGCCATTAGCACCTCCATGTCCTGAAAAGACTTCCTGGGAGGGGGGAGAGCTTTTCCAGAACATTACATTTCCACTACCTCTGAGCGGTATCTGTGCCCAAAATAGGTGTTGCCTTTCTAGCAGGCTGCTTCTAATCCAACTGTACAGGCTCTGGGATTTCTTTCCCATGTTTGTCTGATCTTAATTAGCACTTTAGGCTTGTAGTGTTTATGCCTTGTGTAGGAGGATGTGGTTTGCTAATAGGAGAAAAGTGCTCTAAGGGCTGTGCTGCTTTTCCTGGTGCTTGTTTAAACCAGCTCCCCATAGGGCAGAGGAGATCCCACAAACAGCAGGGAGGTGAGAAGGGCTGAGATGCCAGGAGGCAGAAATAGAGCTGCCTGGGATCAGGACAGCTGGCTGAAATTTGGAGTGCAAAGTGGTATTCTTGACTTCTAAAAAAAAGTTCACATTTTTACAGGTGTTATATTTGTCTTTTGGTTTGTTTCTGGCAAGTGACAGTGAAGGAAGTTCTTATCAAGGACCAGGTGAATCTATGCTGGGAGGTGGTTAAAAAACAAATGTTATGGAAGGTAGCTGGGATTGTTTCCTGTTGTGGCCATGACTGAAAATTAGATTTTTGAAGGTGACCAAGATGAAATAAAAATGTTAGGCAAAGGTTTGAATGTTAAACTTTCTCTGATGGTGCTTAGGAAGGAGTAGAATTTAATGCCTCCTGGAAATGGTGTCTGTGGCAGATACCTGAGCATCCTGATGGATTGTTAAATGAATTCCTACCATTGATTGCTGTGGGTGTTGTAGCTCAGTGGAGCCCAGCCTTGCTGATCTGGCTGTCACTGCTCCCCTGGATTTTCCTGCTGTAGGATAGCAGACCTGGGCTGCTGAACATCCCACTGGCACACCTGTGACTTTGTACTGGCCTTGTAGGGCTGTCTCTGGGGTTTGCAAAGGAACCTCCAAGCAAAAGCTGTCTGCTGACAAGTTCACAGCACAACCAGATTCTTAATAGGTTTCTATCATTGAAAAATGTTTATTCTTTTGAATGTGGAAATTATTTTCTGTATGTAACTGATGGTAAAACCCCAAGTAAATGTCTGGTGGGATGTGTATATTTATTAATCAAACCTGTCAAGGTTAAAAATTCCTTTCACAGCAGGGCTCTTGTTTCCTCTTTGGGAGCTGTAGTTCCTTTCTGGGAAGTTCCCAGTGGCTTTCAGGGCACTCAGCAGGGAGCTGTTTCAGGGATTGGACCCTTTCTGACAAGGGAAGAGCTTTGGTATTTTACCTGATCCTGTTGTTTTTACTACTTCACTCATCAGTTTGGCAAACTTACCTTGATTATGTGGGAAGCTAATGTGTATCAGCTACACAAGGAGCTACAGAAACTTCCCCCAAAGCCTCCTGTGCTGGCAATTCTTGTTTCCTCTGTGATTCAGGGGCAGTGTGAGCTGAATGAATGTGAGCAGCTAAGGGGAATTAGACAGTGCCTGACTGTACATGACCCACAGGAAGGTGGAGCCTGGATCCTGCACAGTGCTGGGACTGTCCCCAGGCAGGGATATTCAGCACTTGCTGAGCCAGCAGGCACTGGGACACAGCAGCCACAGGAACTTCAGGCTTAAAATGTGGTGCTGTTTGTTTCAGCTGTGCTGGGTTAATGAGCACAGCAGAGAATCTGTAGTGGATTATTCCTGATTGCATGGGGACTGTGCTCAGATGCTGGAGTTCTTTGAGATTATTGCAAGCATGGATATAGGAGGGGTTCAGTGGACAGGGGTGGGGTTTTGGTCTTTCTGATAACATTTTGCATTGAAAAAAAATAAAGGGAGTTGACTCAGGATGTGAGGAAAGCTCTGCTGGGGGTAAGAAGACTAGAAGGCAAAGGGTAGGACATGGTAATTACCTTTCAGGTTGGAAAAATGAGCTAGGGGAGGTGATGCTGGAGGTGGTTTTATTCAGTGCCTTCGTCTGTGACCTGGAGAAGGTAATGAACAGTGAACTCTCCAATTTTGTTGGTGAAATTACGTCTTTCAAGTAGTCAAATTGTGCTGATGGTGGGAAAATCTCACTGCTAGAATTACTCAGCTAAATGAGGCAGTCAAGTATAAAGACAGGATAATCCCTGTGTAAGCAAGTGTAAAGTAATGAATCTAGCAGGAGAAAAACCCCAAAAACTAAACCATGGCAGCCTTGTATTCACCTCTGTGCTGTGGTGCTCCCAAGATCTGCCTCGAGTCCTTCCCCTTGAAATTCTTTGAGGTGTTTGGATGTGCCAGCAAAATACTGAATGTCATCAGGGAGAGGATGGAAAATTAAATCCTTTTTTCTGTAAACAATGGTAATACCTCCATGTCTTGAATTGTGTACAGTCCTTGACACATGAAGAGCAGGGGGTTGATGTGGAGGTGACAGGGAAGGTGAAGGGGAAGATGAAGGGGTGCAGTGGCTGCTCTGTGAGGGGAGATTGGAATAGTTGAAGAGAAGGCTGGGGGAGGGAATTTGATCAAGATCTACTGAATCATGAAGCTTAAGCTGAATGTGCAGCAGTTCTCTGAATTGTCCCAACCCTGAATTAGTGATCATGAGAGGAAACAAGGGGTCTGTTGAAAACAGCTGAGGTTCATCTTCACCCCCAATATCAGGGGCTCCATGGTGCTGATTAGGGCCTTTGGCTCAGACCTGGTCATCCTAATCTGTAAAAATGTGAGATGCTGATGTACTTGCTGTACTCAGTTATCAACAATGCAGATACATTAGTTGTTTGCTCCAGTATCTAAAGTGCTTCCTGTGAAGAATTCCTTCTGTGCCCTGTCTTCACTTGGGGTTGCTCAGAAGGGTTTAAAATAAACTATCACGTGCTCTCCAGGGAGTGTACAATCAGAGCCTCCCCATGCATGGCTGTTCCCTGGTGTGTCCTGTGTGAAGCCTCAGAAGTGTGTCAGATCCTTTTCCCTCCAGTTAGGAAATTGTGGATGCAGTTTGAGCTCTTGCTGGTGCTGCTGTGCCTCCCAGCACCTGCTCAGACCTGAGTGACAATGCCCAAGTCACAACAGTGGCTGATTATATGTAGAAGACTTAAGCTGCTTGTCATAACAAAAAATGGGTTGCTGGAGTCCCCTAATAAGCAGCTGGGTGAATGTGGCTCTTGCTGAAGGCCTGAGACTGAGCTGTAAGGCCTCAGATTTGATCTGAGAAACACTTCTGAGGGCTGAGTCTGCCCTGCCACTGGGTGACAGCATCCGAGTGTGTCTGTACCCCTGGACAAAACTGACAGGAGCTGAGCTTCCATCTGAGCCAGCCAAGCATCTGGCTCCCATCATCCACATCAAACACTTTAAAAGCTTCTTTTCTTCTAGAAAACACTGAGGCTGATGTAGAAGCTGCCCCAGGTCTGAGTGAAGAAAAGTCCCTGCCTGCTGCACCTGTTCCTAGCCCAGTAGCACCAGCACCTGCACCCTCCAGGAGAAATCCACCCGGTGGCAAGTCCAGCCTAGTGCTCGGTTAAACCTTTCCCTTCCTGACTGTTTTGAACTCGTGTCTGTTTTCTTTCCCCCATGCTTGTGATCTGCACAACTTGAGCCTGACTGTACATCTCAAATTTCTTTCGTTAAAAAGAAGCACTTTATGTACTCCATCTTTTTTTGAAATCAAGGGTTTTTTTCCACTTCTGTCCTGTGTTTCCCCCAGATCTGCTGGAAGTGACATGAGTGTTTTCTAGTGATAGACTTGAGGGAAAGCTTTATGAAGTATTGTAATGTAATTCAAAGGAGAGTAGTTTGGTTCTAAGTGTGCTTAGAGGGTTTTTGTACTGAGATTTTTTTTTTAGAACCCCTTAGCTTTACAAGGGTCTAGAATCCTGGTTAACCAGGCCAGCAAACAATCAGCAAGAGCAGTCCCTTCCTCCACATGTGGAATTTAGGGATCTAAAAGGCTTCTTTGACTGCATGTGGTAAATGCCTTGAGCCCTGCTGTGCCATATAAATCATTAAGTGGTTAATGTACACCATGCTGCCTTTAAAAACAAAATCTTGATACTGGACTATGACACAGGGTCTGTGCCAAATAGAGGGCTGATGACCAGAGCCACCTGGCCTAGTGCTGGGAAGGGGCTGATTCAGACTTTATTCAATAAAGGTGGAGTGGATCGCATAAATAAGAATTACAGGGCATTTTTTTTTACAACTGACTCAATGCTGTGCATGATCATGCTGGTGCTTGACCATGAGGTGAAAATCTCATCCTTTAAAGTGTGTGTTGTAATTTCACAAAGCTGGATTGTTGCTTAAAAGTAAACAATATAGAAATTTTGAAGCAGTGTTTCCTGTGTGGGTTTTATTTCACGGGTTTGGTTTTGCTTTGTTCTCAGTTGTCCTTGTCTCAGCCAACCTGCCCTGCTCTAACAGAGGAGGGTCATTACATGTGGCTTGAGGTCACCACCATGTGCCATCTTCCCCTGAAGAGAGAATCTCACTTTTCTCTTCATTTTTGTCTTCTAGATCAGAGAACTGTTGGAATATGGCTTGATGTACATAATCCGTTTTATCCAAAATACTGTTTTTTCTCAAGAAAACTGGGAAAAGTATATATTNAGTTCTACATTGCATTGAAGGTCACATCTGAAGGTTTTTTATGTTAAGCAATCCTGTGTTTCCTGTGTTTAAGACCTGTGTTTCCAAAAAAAATTGTTATTTTGGAAATTTCAGGTTACAGGTGCTTGATCAAAAACGCTGTTAAGAATTAATTTTCTCTGAAACTAATGAGGATTTGCCTTCAAAATAAACTCTTACAAAAACAAGAAACTATAAAAAAAAAAAAAAAAAAAAAAGAGGACCCTAAAAAGGGAAGGAGTGGAATTAAGACCAAACCATTAAGTTCTTTGTTGTCCTGGAAGGGCTCTGCTGCCCAATAAGCCACAGCAGAGGATGTGTATGGAGCTGCTGTGTCTGCTGCTGCCTTTTCCACCCTTCTCCTGAAGAACCAGCTTTCCAGATCGCTGCTGGAGAAGCCCTGCCCTGGAGTGCTGAACCTGCCAAACTGGATTTGCTCTGACGTGCTTTTCCTTCCCTCCATCCGGGGGGGGTTCCCTGTAGCTGCTGTGCACCATGCCCTGCATGGAGAGCATGGGGAATAACCCCTGAGTTAATATTTCCTTTGCAAGCCCCGTGCCCAGGGGAACTTGTTAAGGCTCCTCGGTGGCTGCTGAGGCTCCACCGCGCTTCTCTCTCCTCGGGGCGGGCACCTGGGCACTGCGGGGTCCCGAGGGGTCCCGGGGGGCGGCTTTTGTGGGCTTCTGATCCATTCCTGCTGGAGCCCGGCGTGGGACTGCCCCCGAGGCGCTCCGCCCTGCCCCTTCATGCATTTTCATGTCGCTAATCCATATGCATGAGCGCTCTCGCGTGTGCCGGAGCCGGGGGCGCTGCGCTCGCCTGTGCCGGCTGCAGGGATCGGGATGGGCAGCGTGGCTGCGCCGCTGCGGGTGCTGGTGGACATGGACGGGGTCCTGGCCGACTTCGAGGGCGCGGTGCTGCGGGAATTCCGCGCCCGCTTCCCGGCGGAGCCGCGCGTGGAGCTGGCGGAGCGCAGGGGCTTCTCGGTGCGGGAGCAGTACCGCAGCCTGCGGGAGGACCTGGCGGTGAGTGCCCGACACACCCTCCCCGCCCCTGGGCTGTGCAAAGCTCGGCGTGGCAACAGTGTTTTCTAAAAACGCCTTCAATTACCGGCGGGTTTTTTTGTCAGTGTATGCCTAGATGGGATTTTTTTAAGGAATATTCACTTAATAAATCATGTTTGTTTATGTGAGGTAATAACCAAATTCATGCTTACTCACTGTATTTACAGGTTCCTTGTTCCAGGAACTTTTGACTATCAATAGTCATCGATCAGAGCTCTGGCAGTTTGGAGCTTGTGGAAATGCTGACTGGATTCATACTCCTGTCAGCCAGTGGCAGAGCCTGTACTTCTCCAGGACAGGAGGGAAATGAAATTGTCTTTTCTTAGCAGTAAAAAGCCCCCAGGCTTAGTACATGATCTTAAAATGATCAATAAACTTCTCAGGGAAAGTATCCAGCACATCCTGGATCAGCATCTGTTCCACTTCCCTACAGAGTCTTTGACTGTCCTGTGGTGACCAGAAGGATGGGTGAAGTCTGGATTTACAATATTTGTAATTTTGCCTTGCAAACCTCTCCGTTACTCATTCAGGCATCAGCAAACATTAAAAATGGCAGCGTGGATGGAGGGTGTTCCACCAGCTTTCTCCCACTGTGTCTGATCTCTTACCTGCTGTGCACTCGGCTTGTCAGGGCGTGCAGAGGGAATATGGGTACAGGATTTAATTCTGGACAAATTCAGATCATACACAGTTCTTGTCCTGCTGTGGAGCCATGTGAGCACCTGCAGAGTGCTCAGGGAGCTTTGAGTAAATTATTATTCTGCTGCAAAGCAAGAACAAGAACATGAGTAGGTAAAGAAGAAGATGGTTCAGTGGATGGTTTGATCACAGAATTCCCACACACACATCCCTCTGTAAAGGGCTGGTTATCCTCCTGGAAGAAGTCACTGATTATCAGTGCACAAATAAAGGCTGCATGAAACACAAAATTAGAAATATTGTGAATGCCAACTTCATCCCTCCTTCTGCTCACCACAGGAAAGTTGAGGACTCTGTAAGGAAACTGCAGATCTGGGCAGTGCTGAGCACCTTCCCTGAAAAGTTCATTGCTCATTTTAAGATCCTGGGCCTGGGGTTTAAGAAATGGCGATTCACATTCATTTCACTCCTGTTCCATAGTGAGGTAAAGGCTCCTGCATCAGAGTAAGTGGCAGGAGTGCAGGATCCAGTCAGCATTTCCACAGGCTCCAAACTGCCGGAGTTCTGATCAATGGTTATTGATGGTCAAAAGTTCCTGGAAGCAGAAACCTATAAAAATGGTCAGTAGACATAAATTTGGCTAATACATTACATAAACAAACATGAAATTTTGTTTAAATGAGTATTCCTTAAACAAATCCTGTGGACAAAAACAAGTTGCAGGTAATTCAAGGGGTCGTGACTTTCTTGTTTTTTGGAAGGTCTACAATCTGATCTATCAGAAGATTTCCCTTTGTTCTATTTCTGGAATCCTCATTCCCTAATTTGATTCATGCTCATCCTGTTCCTCCCCAGACTGTAGGTGTGGCAATGAAATAACCAGATAACTGGTTTGGATCCCACACACCCCAGCAGTGGCAGAAAGTTCTTATCTTGCTGTTCTAGCCTGACTTCCTAAGGAAATCAGCTTTATGTGTCTGTCTCCTCCAGTAATCTCTGGAGCTTTGGGCTGGCTTAGGTATGTTTGGCCTAACAATAAAGTTACAGTTTTAAGTATTTGAGGCTCCTTTAGGTTTTATATAAATGCCATACATTAGTTTAAAAACAGAGCCCTTGTTTGTGCTGCTGTGGCTCTATGGAGTGTCTGTGGGACAGGAGAAGACCTATGGAAAGTCTCTCCTTGGCTCCATTGCAGGGAAAGCTTTGGCAGGAACCAGCAGCCCACACAGGGCAGCTTGTGGGGCCGTGTGTCCATGCAGGGAAACTGAGCCTGCAGGGTGTCAGTGCTGAAAGGAGGGGGTCAGCTGGACACCACGGGGTCTGTGTCTGCCCATGAACTTCCAGGGTGTGGGATATTCTCATGACAGGGCCTGGGAAGTGCTGAGGTGATGATTTATCCTTCACCTCTTCCTGAATGTCGTCATGCCTAGTTGGTGTCCCTGAGCAGCTGTGCCTTGAGACTTGAGCCATTACTTCATTTTTGTTTCTGTTTTGATTGCAAATTGATCATTAATTTCACACTGTAAATCCATTTTATTTGGAAGGACTTCTAATCCATTTTGTTTTGTTGAAGTTTTTTTCACTGCACTTCCCTACCTGCCCTCCTGTGTGTGTGGCCATTTTGTTGGTGGGGATTTATCCCCATTTTTCCTGGCCCCAGGCAGTTTCAAGAAAAGAATTCAACATCCCCACCAGTGGTAAAAATTTCTAGAATTATTTTTAAGTCCTGCAAATGGGAAGGCATAGAGACAGATGATATCCCTCCAGTTTTGTATCCAAATTGTTTTCTTACTAGTGGAAGTTAAAAGGAAACATTCAGCATTGGTTGGTGGCACGAAAATGAGGAAAGAAAATAGTTTTACTTTCTTTTTCTAGTTACTTTTTTTTATGAGAGGAAATGGCTTTTGGTTCCAAGAGTCATCAAATCAAATTTCTTTCTCCAACAAAGCCAGACTTTTCTGTGACGTGGTGGAAACTTGCCAGTTTCTGGTATCTTGCTGTAGGATAAAAGAGCTTTCAGACACGAGCCCCAAGTCTGTAATTCAATCTCCTTGGGAAGAGCTCCAGGGAATTGTTGCTGGGATCAGGGAGGCTTTGCATGGAAACAGAGATCCGGGCAGATCTGATTGCCATGTCTGAACCCAGACAGGCTCCTTAACCTCTTCTGATCTGCCTGTGAAATCAGGCAGTGCTTCCAACTTTCTGGCTGTTGATTTATGAATATTTGTAGGTGGTGATAACTGAGTGAGCTTCAGGATCTGGGAGTCTGGTTCAATGCTGGCTCTTCCTCGCTGCTGCTTAATTGAAATGGGTTTTTGTTGATGTTCCACTGGTGGTACAGAGCAAGGAGACCTTCAGCTGGACTCTAAAGAGCTGGATTCTTCTAAGCAAAGGCTGCAGCCTGCCTTTGAAGAATACTAAACAAGAATTAAGTTTTCCAAACTGTTCAGTGGCATGGGAATGTGTGACTTAAATGCTTGTGGAAAAATGCTGCTTTGACACCTCTGAAGTTCACTATGTGACCCTAAGGAAGATAAGATTCGTGTGTCTCAGGGTAAAAGAGATATTGGAAATTTAACCTCTCTGTCTGAAGGTGGAAGTTTGGCCTGGAAGGGGCCTCAGCCCTCGGTGCTGCTGAGGGTCCTTTGCCATGGTGGGATGTGGGATAAGGAGGGGGAAAACCTATCAGCTGTGACCTGCTGTGAAACACTCATTTAACACAGGCCACTGAACAGCCACCAGGGAGCAATTCTTAAAATTAACTAACCAGAGCTGGATTCAAACCAGTAAATTTCCTAATAATAAAAGGTGTGAAAATGTCTAACCAGTAAATTAAGAAGAAAGAGGACTGGAAGGACAGTCCTACCTGGAAATTGCCCTGGAAATACTGCTCTTCCTTTCAGACATTAAAGATGCCACTGTACTGTATCATATTAAATACCTTTTTGTCTCATTTTTTGCTACATTAGCCTGGGATAACATTGCTCCTCCAGTAATCTTGTTTCTTTCCTATTTACACTCACTTAAAAATGATTCTAACTTTAGAGCTAACCTCCTTCACCTCTTGTTTGTCCTTAATTTCCTCTCTGGTTCATGTGGCATCCCACCTGCCTGTATGGAAGGTGGGTTTGCACCGAGAGCAGGTGCAGAGACAAAAAGGATAAAGCCCTTAATTGCAGAGCTCAGCCCAGTGCTGAGCCAAGTGAGGGGAGCAGTGTCCCAGTGCACACTCAAACCCAGCCCACATGGGGCTCATGGCGTGCACAGCTCAGCTCACAGAGCCAAAAGTTCTTGGGCAAGCACAGGGATCACTTCTGAACTTCCTGCTGCAGTCTCAGACTCTTTGGAGCAGACTTTGCACCAGCCCATTACCTCAGGAGAGCAGAGCCAAGGCCACCTGCTCCTTCAACGATATTTCTAGATTTTAGGAAATCAAAAAGCAGCAAAGACATGGGGCTTTCCCAGCACGCTCATCCTTTCCTCTTGCTGAAGGGATTCCCCCCAGGTGTGGCTGTGCTGGCCTGGCCATTGGCATGGTCACTGCTGTACCCTGTTTGCTCTGAAGGAAAAAGGAGCTGATGGGCAGTGCCTGTGTCTGCCCACCCATCCCTGGTGAATTCCTGAGCCCTCAGCTAATCTCAGCCAAATGTGACAGAGGAGGAGAAGCCTCCAACTTGTTCCTTTGGTTTTCACCAGAGTTAGCTGAAAGAAACCTGCTGGGCAGGGGTGAGGTGGGAGCTCTGCCTCCCTCAGCCCCTCTAGAGACCCCAGCTCAGGGCTGGTTCTGGGAGCAAAGCCAGGCCAGGGGCTTTGCCTCCTCCTGAGCGACCAGAAAGTGACTTCTCCTTGTGTGCACAAGCTGGACCTTTCCCAGAACTCAAAGGTGAGAAATTTTATAATTCACTCCTGGGAGGAAGCACCAGGCTGTTATACAGGGGGTGACTGAAGAGTGCTGTGACAGAGCACAGCCACTGCTCATCGTCCTCTGTCTCCTGCAGGCCAAGGTTGCCAGTGTCTATGAGTCACCTGGCTTCTTCCTCGACTTGGATCCAATTCCAGGAGCCCTGGAAGCTGTGCAGGAGATGCTTCACATGCAGGAGTAAGGACACTTTGCACCCTGCACCCCTTTTCCAGGACCTAACACACTTTCCCCTGACTGCTAACAAAGGCTGTTTCTTTTCAGCACTGAAGTCTTCATTTGCACGAGCCCTCTCCGGAAATATGAGCACTGCATCGTGGAAAAGGTGACAGAGAATTGATTTTATTTGGTTTAATGCTACTTTTGCAAGGCCTTGGTGTTTCATACTACCCAAGTTGGAGCTACTCCTTTCTAAAGTAGCTGCTCCAGCTGCCAGGCTTCCCTCAATCCTTATCTGAGGGATAGATTCCCACACAGAGCAGTAACTCAGGACAGGGAATCTCCAAGTACCACATGGTGCCAGAATTACTGTGGGCCACGTCAGCCCTGGGCTCTTGGAGCTGGGACCAGCTGTGTCAGCAGGTGACAGCAAAGGAACTGTTGTAGTGCAGCCCACAGGGATGGGGTATTCCCAGGGGATTCCACTCTGGAGAACCACCAACCAACAAAACCTACTTCAGGCTAAATCTGGAGCCTGAGATGTCCCAAAAGAGATCAGTGCTGTGTTGAGGAGGCTGTAGTGTTGGAATAAATCCTTTTTGCCCGTGGCACGAGAATGGAAGGGGGATTGTGGTGACTGGACCAAAGATGGGTACAACCCACGTGCTCTGGGCAAGCAGCCAGTGCCTCTCACAAACTCAACAGTTGGGCACAGCCAGGGCAGTGCTGAGTGAAGGCTGTCACACAAACAGGTTTAATCAGCATCCTGGGCTGCAGCCAGTGTCCATGTGGGGATTCCTAGACACAGATTAAGGTTTACAGGGGGAAGAAATTGCTCTGTTAGGGCTGGTCTGACATGAGTGATGTGCAAACTGAGAGCACAACAGGATTTTCTCCTATTCCTTGTCTCTGCAGTATAAGTGGGTAGAGAAACACCTGGGGCCCGAGTTTGTGGAGCGGATTATTCTGACCCGAGACAAGACCGTGGTGGCTGCTGACCTGCTGTTTGATGACAAGGACACCATCCAAGGTTTGAACAGCATTTCCACAGCCTGGCTGCTGGCTGGGCAGCCACCCCCCAGCTGATGGCAGCTTTTCCCCCCTTCCCACAGGCGCGGAGCCGAACCCGAGCTGGGAGCACATCCTGTTCACCTGCTGCCACAACAGGCACGTCCAGCTGCCGGCCCCGCGCCGGCGCCTGCGCTCCTGGGCCGACGACTGGAAGGGCATCCTGGAAAGCAAGCGCAGGCACTAGTGCAGGAAGGGGTGCTGTGCTCCTCCTGCTGCCAGGGAACAAGCAGCCCATCCCCTGCCATGCCCAGGAGGCACTGTCACTGCAGGGAGCAGCCGCAGTAAGAAATGACACGGTGCTCTGGGTTTCTGGAGGATTGCTCTGCACTCAGTTCATCTCTGTAGTGTTTTGGATGTTTGTTGGTGGAGAAGAGAAACAACCACAAGCAGCTGTGGTTGGATTTTTGTGTGTGTTTAACCTCACTCCTGTTTGGTTCGTGCTCTCTGGGGGCAGGGGGGAGAGAAAGAGAGGAAGAAGACTCTCAAACATGAGCAGATCCAGTGTGGGTGTCTGTCAGTGTGGGCTCAACAGTCAAACCTTTTAAATTTTGTGTTTAGCCACCCTGGCTATTGGGCTTTCTCTTGCCTCATGGCTGGTAATGATAAGAGACTAGGCTGGCTTCAATCTCTTGGCCCATGTGGTTGAGCAAGAGTGGGCAAAGGCTGCAAGTGCTTGAGAAAATATTCATAAGCTCACACAGAACTGATTACACAGCATTTAAGTTAATGTTTTATTAACAGAAGCTTTTACAAGACAGCTCTTCTCAGAGGACAGACTGCCATGAGTCCCTTTGGTTTTTTTTGTTTTTTTTTTTTTACTTAATCTTTCTCACCAGTGGTAATCAAAGACAAACTTACCACTTTTTCATTTATAGGGTAGCTACAGCCTGCCCTATGCAGTGATTCCCTAGCTGGCTGCCTGTGCCATGATTAGAGGATAGCATACCTAGTGCCACAGGGATGGAGAGATTGTGAACTGCCAGGGCAGGAAACTCCTTTCTCTGCAGGAGGAGTAAATTTCTGTGACATTTCAGTGATTAGAGTTGACACCTAGTGTCACTTGTCACTGACACTGAAAGGGAGAGTGCAGCACAACTAGCCAGGAACCAGAATTCTGCCCAATAACCAGAGCACAACACCCCTCATTGCTGGGGAGGGTTATTTGTGAAAGCTGGGTGCTGACCTGCACTTGGCAAAGTACTTTCCAACGAACAGCCATGACCTGCTTTATTTTAAATATTTGCAGGCTCAGCTGTGTGCTTGGCCCAGCTGGCCATGTTAGTGCTGTTCCATCCTGTTTGTTAACTAAACACCAGCACTGGTAGGACCAACTCCCCTCTCTTCAATGCTTTGAGAGAGCATCTCTCCTCTGGCTGAGCAGAGAGCGGGAACAGCAGGAGGTTCCCCTCTCCACAGCCCTGCTCAGTCCTTGGGCAGAGGAATGCCCACTGCTGTGTGCTTGCTGAGGGTCCTGGCCTCCTCCACCTGCGGAGGGCTGCAGTAGTCCTGCAGGAAGATGGCAGCCAGGTTGCTGAGGCGCGTGTTGGCCGAGAGCGAGAAGCGGAGCATGCACTCCACCACGGGCAGCGCCGTGGTCTGCGCGCGCGACCGCGGCGTCGTCAGGAACATCAGCGTGGTCACGGCCGACACCACGGTCTCCTCGTTGGAGCTGGACAGGCAGTTGATGATGGGCTCCACCCCGCTGGCCTCCAGGATGTACTCTTTGTTGGTTTTATCCAGGCACAGGTTGCAAAGACCACCTGGAACGGCAAGAGAGAAGTGTCTGAGGTGATGCAAATTCACCGCTCATCCTGTTTGTAACATCCAGGTCCTTCTGGATGGATGGAAAATTCTCAACGGTTCCCTGGGCCGTGGTTTTTTTTATTCTTTCCAATGATTTTTCACCAGCACACTCCTCCTCCTGCGTGTCATTAGAGGGCACTGTTACTGCTGCACATTACTGCTTCCACAGAATTATTCCAGGAATGCTCACTCATCCCCAATGGAAGACACAGGCCAGCAGTTTATTGCAGGTGCAATCAAAAGCCAGAGAACAAAGGTAGCAGAGTTAGTAGCCAAGAAGCATAGAATGCTTGAAACTTGAAACTTTGAGATTGGGCCACAAACTTTAAAAATCAAATACATTTAGTGTAATCTCACAGAACCACTAACAGCATCTGGCCCCTTAGCTTACATTCAGACCATGAAAAATCACAGTAAGGCAGTTTCTCAAAAGATATATTAAAAAATGTCAAGTATTCTAGGAGACCAGTTGCCAATAGCAGAATGGTTCCATGGATCTGTACAATGTACCTGGCAAAATCTATGTAGTAATGACTGCTTCTCTAAAGGAGAGATTTCAGTAAAAAGTTAATCAGGTAGTGTTTAGGAAAAAAACCCCACCCAAATCTTTTCCAGATAGTGTCTTCATTAAGCTGTGTAAGGACATGGAGGGCCATGCCTGCCTCTGACTTCTCTCCCATTTGCACTAAACGAGGCTTTATCAGTAGAGTGTGGGTTTGTTTTTGGAGCCCTCCGTAAATCTGGGGCGGATTGACGACCAAACCGAGCCCGGTGTCCCCTGCCCAGGTGGCAGCTGAGGGTGCTCGGGGCAGCCCTTACCCATGGCAAACTCCACGAGGTTCTCGTTGTCCTCGCTGAGCATATCGAGGAACAGGTCCAGCACCTGGAGCTGCCGGAGATACTCGTAGTTGCTGGGATCGTAGGCAAAGTTGGCCAGGTTCGCCAGCACCTGCTCCTTGGCCTCTGCAAGGGAAAAGGGTCGGGTGTGTGACGAAACGCTCGACGCGGACAGGGCAAGCGAGGGCAGCGGCGTTTGTTACCTGTGCTGTCCGTCACCTGGAACTCGGTGACGAGCGCCTGCAGGTACTCCAGCCGACCCAGTTCCATCGCGGGACATCGCACCGGCTCAGGGTGTCGGTTCGGGGCCCCGATGTTACCGAGGAACGGGTAGGAACCACCCACCTCAGCGCGGCGCGGACAGGCCGCCCGCCGCCATTTTGTGGGCGGGATAAGGCGGCACCGGCCCCCTCAGGCGGGGAGGGAGCGGCGCCATCTTGTGGAAATGTCCGGGGATAAGGCGGCACCGGGGCTGTTTCCCGCTCCCCTCAGGAGGAGCAGCGGTGGCTGTTCCTCGTCTCTCTCTAAATATCTTCTCTGTAATTATACACGTTATATATAAATATATAAAAAATGTATGAAAACATATAAAATGTATAAAAACAAATGAGCCTGATTCGAGGTATTTGACAATCTCATTATACGGCAAAGTTNAAAAAATGTATGAAAACATATAAAATGTATAAAAAACAAATGAGCCTGTTTCGAAGTATTTGACAATCTCATTATACTGCTGTTTAAACTCTTTGTTCGGCAAAGCAGCTGATCTTTCCCCCACTGATTACTTAAAGAATTTTCACCTCTGTGTATGTTTTGCTGTTCCATCCCAATGCTCCTGTCCTTGTGGTAGTGCTGCTCCCGGATCAGTTCCAGTTTAAATAACGGGATTGCAGTTCACGAAGCTGAGGGAGAAAAGGTAAAAACAGGGCGCAGTACGTGCGCAGTGAGGTAAATTATCTGGGAAAAAAGCGAAACAAAGCCAAGGAGTGAATTAAAAGAGCAGCAGGTGATTTTTTGTACAATGGTTTGGGCACAGAGCAGACGGATTCCCTTGCTTTGAACTAGCACAGCTCAGTGAAACCACTGCAATTTTACGTGCTGCAAGAGGGTTCAATTATGGTGCATGTAATGTAAATATACATTAAGGTAAAGGTTATAAAGATCATAAACTGTGGGAGTGGACTCTGCAGAAATTTGTACTGATTTTATTGAAGCAATTACATGCGTGTCTGTTCTTCTGTGGATAAGGCAAGGAACAGGCTGTGAGAACATGTTGTCTTTTGTGTTATCTCAAATACAATTGATTTTCGTATCAAGCAAATTAGTCATGGACTGATGCACATGGCATCAGTGACAAGAGTGGTGGGCTGATAATCCACACAACTGGGGGCACTAAAATATCTACCCATGACCACATTAAATAGAAGGATGAGCAAAGAAGCTTCACTGAATGCAGTAATGCTAAATATTTTAACATTGTAATGGTGTGGGAAAACGCAGAACATGAAATGGAAGATATATATTTCTACCTGGTATAAAAGTTTAAGCCAGGCTAAGTGCTAGCAACTTCAGCTCTCAGCATGATTATCAACTGAAGTCAGTATGTATTTATGTATATGTCTAAATATATACATGTATTTTTATCTACATATTTGAATATATCTATCTGAAAATAATCAGCAAAGGTGCTGCAAACTATGTCTATATTAGAATATTTTGCTGCTGTAGTAAGAAATCTATTGTGTGCCTTTGTAAGTGGTGGGTGTTGATACACTTTAAAGCCTCATCTGTCATTAAACAGAAGGTGAATGAGTAATGTGGGAAAGCAGGAGCAGAGAAAGCAAACACAGGGAGCTAGTCCATACAAACAAAGTGCTACTGGGATTGTCTAAGAAGTGGGGGAAACTGTGTTTAAAAAGGAAAAATGCAATTAATTCTGTTTGTAAGAACTGCATTTACCCACCTAATATTGGCTTTATAGTTTAATGGTCTGAGTGCTCCAAGCACTTGATGTTCACCTGAGCAGTTCCCAGAGCAGGGGCTGGTCTAGCTGGGGTAGTCACAGCTCCAGGGGCTGTTCTGGTGACTTCCATAGCACAATGAAACCAGAATTCAGAAAATTTCAATTTCTAGTAGTTGTTTCTTTTCTTATAGACTAGCCATGTCTGTAAACAGCAAGCCCAGCTTGTAACTTAGCTGATTTTGCACTTCAGAGGTGTCTTAGAGAGTGTAAGATTGCTGTAACCTTTATTTGGGGTTTACTGCTATTAAATATAAATAAATAACATTAATATTAAACTTTCCAAAGTATTACCCTGGCAGAGAATCTTAGGCTTTTAAGGATCATGATCTTGCAATATTTCAGTGTGAATTTCCCAGTGAATGTTTCATTTCAGTGAGGAAAGGTGCTTCTTGCCAAAATGCTTATCTTGCAATGGTCAGAATATCTTCAATGATAAAGGGAGCAGGGAAGGGGCAAGAGGGGACATGGGGAGCAAGGAACATTTAATAATGGTCAATTTTTGTGGCTCTGCTGTTTCTCAGATTTGTAACCTGGCTGAGTTGTTAGCGTGTGTCCCAAATTTAAGCCAGGGTTATTTTATTGTCTGCAGGTGTTAAAGAAACTGCTTCAGTGGGACTGTGGTTGCCTTGTGTAAAGGGCTGACCTTAAACTAATGAGGGGAACTTTTACTGCTTTCTTTTCCTTCTGGTCCCCAGGATTCCTGAGGACTGAGTATTGCTGCACCTGTGGGATCCCTCTGAGGGAGAATATTTATTATTCTGTTGCATGCTCAAGTCCCTCCTGTTATCCTCTGCCAAGCTCCTGCTCAAGGCAGCTTGGAGTTCAGGTTGGAAACACACGTAGGAGAGGAGACCCGTGGAAAGGAGAGGAGGGGAGGGTTGTTTTCCCTGTTATGGGAACTCAGACATCTTACCTGTGGGAACACAGCATAAAATGTTACTTCTTGTCTGCTGAGGATTTGCTTCAGCAAAATGTGGCTTGTGGATTACTTTTAAAGGGTCTGTGGAAAGTAACCAGGGGAGACAACCCTGTTTTCAGGCTTGAGTTCTATTAATAAGGTTTCAGTCAGCAAGCTGAGAAATGTTAAAATAACAGGTTTGTGAATTGGTTGTTTTTCTTCCCAGAAACCTCTCTCTGCACCTGTGAATAAGTCCCAGTGACCCCAATGATGAGTCTGGGAGTATCAGAAAGCACTTCTGAAAAGCACTCTCCTTGCCTTCCAACCTAAATTATCTTGCACAATCAAGAAGTGATCAAAACAGGTATCTTTGCCTTGGTGTAGGAGCTGATCTCTGCGTCAGCTTCAGTTGGTGAAGATTTTTTGGCTTTGCCCTGTACATTTTCTTTTTTTGTGAAACAGCCAAGGCAAAAGCATTACAGGTGCATCAATTGCCTCCATGCAGGAGGTGCCTTCCATTGCTACTTCACCTAACCTTTGTTTCCTGTGAGAATTTTTGGTGGATTGTAACTTACACCATATCTTGCCTCTTTTGCCTAGGACATTTGTAGCAGGGGGAGGATCTGGGGCCACATAACCTCATATCTCCGTGAGAAAACAGAAAGGGAATGTAGAAAGGTGAACAGAATTTAAAATTTAAGAATTACACACAGAGAAAATGGCAATCTGTTCAGCTGCTTCGCTGTTTATTTGCAATAGCTAGAGGATATTTGTGACTTAATCCCTTTTTATTGCTTTTTTGTGAGAGAGAAAGCCATTTTCCTAGGAATGTACAGCAGTCTGGTTTGGTAAACTGAGAAGCACCAGTCCCTGTTTACTTCATAGTTATGGACCATGTAAGCATTACAAAAGTTAATGAACACATGTGATGAGAGATTAGATTTGTATATCTCCCACTAATCATCTTATTTAAGTATAGGTTTGATTAGGGAATGCAAATCCTCCTGGGTCCATAATCCCAGGGCAGTATTGAGAGCTGTGGGAGCAGGAACCCTTCTGAAGGGCTGAAGCCCCTTATGTGTAAAAGCCACATGTGAAGCCATTGTAGTCTCTGAAGACCTTGGCATCAGTTTTCCAGTGGTTTAATCCATAGTGGGTTTTTGAAATTGGTTTATTTGTTTTGTCTGTGGAGCTGTAATGAGAGCTGTGGGTTTGTCACTAGGAATCTGATAGGACAGTTCTCCAGATAAGCACTGCAGCTGAGTTTGAAATAGCAGTTCTTAGACAGGCACTGCAGTTCCATTGAAAGCTGTTACTTCTTCCATTTCACTCCCAGTTTGTGCTTCCATCTTTTTGATTGTTCTGATACGTTGGGTTATCTTTATCCATGTGCTTCATGAGCTGTTATCTGTGTCTGTTGGATCAGAGATGACACAGAATATGAACAGTCTGCACCTTGAGCTGATGCTGAGGCTGCTGCAGCCATTGTCTGAGCAGTGTCAAGCCTAAATCCTGGGAATGTGGCAGAGGAAAGCCACTTAGAGTCGAAGCTGTAAGGATAGAAAGTCAGCAACACTGGCTTTTCTCAGTACACCTTCCCCACAGATTTCTTTGTAAGTTCTGCTTGTGCTTATAAGAAATATAAGTTATGTTTGTACAAAGTTCTCTATAATGAGAATGCTGGTGTAATTAGATTCGAATGTCTAAGACTAAAGAGCTGAACTATTCTCCACAAAGAGGAACTACAGTTGCTTTGAATTTTGCCCTATAAAAGGATGCATATCCTTATTCTTAGGTCTGATATCACCCTCCCTGCCCAAACAGATTCCAGTTAATGCTGAAGTGTGTTTACATGAGCCATGAATCCTCTTTTGTGATATATTAAACAGCACATGAGATATCAGGAGTTATACAAAGCAGGCACTCCAAGGCTTGGTGAGTTGTCTTTTGGGGTTTTTTTTGAGGCTCTGGAGTTGAATTTTGAGGCTTTGAAACTGTCCTTGGCATGAAGAACTCCTATATATTCTTCATAGGAGAAAACAGTTGATCTTACTAGAGACTTGTCTGAGTTCTCCAACCCACACAGCTGCTTTTGTATAATATTTAGAGATATGGAAAATAATAAAACACTTCCTGTGGAAAGTGTTTGTCTTGTCACCCCCAATATGGGAAGCAAACAAGAAGCCTGTGCACCAAAGCTGCATATTCAGATGAGGCAAAAATACTTCTTTGTGAAGAACTACCCATTAATACATGTTATCCAGCACTTCCAACTGGAATGTGCTTGTGAAATTCCAAAGGTGGTGACTCAACCCAATTGAACTGTCCCAGCTTTTGTCTCCCAGTGCTGGGTCCCATGGCTGTTATCCCATGGTTTGCTTTAGGAGAGCTCAGATCTCTTTGTGCATTGTCTCCTTGGCTGGTGCTGGGTTCTGGGCTGGGCCCGTGGTCTGGATCACTGTCTTGGAGTGTGGCAAGGCCCTCTGGAGTGGAAGTGCAAAAGGAAGATGACAGCTGTGGAAAGCAGACTGTTTTTTTCCCATCTGCCATCAGTGTTGGGCCATGTGTTGCTTTGCACAGACCACTTCATGGTGTTGCTCCTTTTCTCCTTTCTTTATTTTCACATGCTCGTGATGTACTCAACTGCTGGAGGGGATTGACTTTCAGCCTTTGGTTCTGTTGATGTTTCACTGTATTGATATCTGGAGGAATTGTCCAAATGTGCTTTGGAAGCCTCTCTCAATTTGTTTTTTTTTTCCAGAGCACAGAAGCTGAGCCCCATAAATAATGCAGCTGATATCAGGAAGAAGCTGGAGTTGTAGAAGACATAGTGGTAATCACTGGTTATGTCTACCAGGAGACCTGAAATAGAAGCCATAGCTTAGCCAAGGAGGCACACTAAAGGTATACATTTACATGAGTGTTAAACCTTAATCATTCAGCAAACTGCCACACATGAAAGACAAGCATTCTCTCATGAGTTAAGTTCTCTCCTCTGGATTCTAGTGGTTGTTTAATTTTTAATTTGTGGTTACGAGTCAGGTGATACTTCTGTTGAAAGTATTTCTCAATACACAGAGAAATCAGAAAAGAGAGGAAATTGTAATTCTTCCCCAACCTGCAGCTTCATTTCATTTGCTCAGCAGAGGACCCTTGTGCCACTTCCACTCAGTGGCTTTTGGAATGAGTGACCCTATTACATCCTAGGGCAGAAAATATAACAACTAGATAGAGAAATAGCTCAGAAATTTACATAGTAAGGTCTCTAAACTAAACATTTGTCTCTAATCCTGTGTAATGAGGGATAAAGAAATGCACAGCACAGCAAGATTATGACTAACATTAAGTGACCTCAATATAAACCATTTAGAAACATGAGATATCAAGGGAGTAATTTAACACTAATATTAGAGATGGAAAAGTGATACTTGGGCCAAATACATGAGGCCTTCCATAGGCTGCTTATCAATGTGGAAATACTGGAATAATGTTTATTTGCTTGTATTTTTCAGTCAAGATTGGTGATGTTTCTTTCCATAGTGTACTTTCCTGTATCAGATTTTAGGACTACAAACAGAAGTGGAGCTGCTTTTACAGTGCTTTGTTTTGCCCATCTGCTGCTCCTGTCAGAGGTGGCCAAGAAAGGACCTTTTTTGCTCTTTGAGAAAAGTGACTGACACGCTAATGCCAGGGAGTATCATGAAATACTCTGCATGTTACCCTCACATATTTGAACCAGACATAATTTTCCTGCTGAGTAGCCATCATTCATTGTCTGGAGAAGAGAACTAAAGCCAGAACTAAGGCTGACATGCTCAGGTTGACATTTGTTGTTTGTTAGTCTTTTGAATTTACTGCTGTACTGCAGGAGCAGGAGTGTCTCGGACAGGTCACTTCGTGGCATTTGGAATGAGCTGTAATTTATTGGACTGAGAGTCATAACTAGCTCCTTTCTTGTCTCCAGAGAAAAATTAATATGCTCCAGAGCTTGGAAAGAAGATTGAACAGAAGCTTTTACTGTGGGGCTTTTGAATAATGCAGGACTAGTAATAATCTTGAACACAAATAATTTGTTTAATGGGATGTTCACAATTCCTTGAGACTTCATGGATAAAACAATTCAAACTGTCAAAATGGTGAAAAAGTTAATTCCTGTCAGATTCTTGCCACTGGAAAAAAGCTGTCATTGCTCCCATATATATCAGATCACTTACCAAGTGAGTAAATTTTTCAGTGTGCTCTTGCTGCAGCTGCAGAAATTACTTTTCCAGCTGCCAGAAGAGGTTGAAGATTCCTTTCCCACCCTACCTTTTATATTGCTCCCTTTGCATAACTCACCTACACCAAGGGTCTGGAAACTCCCCAATTCCTCTTCTTCATGCTCCAAAACACTTATCACCAGTTTCCAAACCACCCCCTTTGCCCCAGCCAGCTTTCCTAGGCTCTCTCACCTGTGAGTGGGGGCCCGATGAGGAGGGTGATGCTCTCTAGGATGGTGAAGAGCCCTAGAGCACTGGAGAACCTGTCCATGTCCACCACATCCATCAGCACCTGGAAGGTGAGTGCCCCGACGCCACTCATGGCTATGCTGAGGATGACACAGTAGAGGATGAGCACACTGAACTGAGCTGAAATGACACAGATGAAATTGCTGAGCCCGCAGAGCAGCACGGCCAGGCTGAACAGGTAAATGCGTCTCCCTGTGAAGGCTCTGTGTCCTGAGAGCAGCCCTGTGAGAGGGCGGATGAAGATGTTGATGAACCCGATGATGGAGATGAGCAGGGCTGCCTTGCGTTCCTCCACCCCATTGTGGATGGCATAAGGCACAAGGTAGACATGGGGTAAGGCAAACCCCATCATCATCCAGGTCACTCCAATAGTGTAAATCTGGTAACCTTTGTTTTGACAGAAGATGTCAAAAGCCAGGTACTTCTGCAGCATCTGGAAGCATTTTGTCCTTCTGGTGTGCTGCTGGAGCATGGGGTGGTGAGGAGATGCTCCGTTGGACA
This sequence comes from Polioptila caerulea, assembly GCA_013397295.1. Classification (NCBI taxonomy): domain Eukaryota; kingdom Metazoa; phylum Chordata; class Aves; order Passeriformes; family Certhiidae; genus Polioptila; species Polioptila caerulea. The sequence goes on along the minus strand of VYXF01005528.1, from coordinate 31,826 downwards.
GCTGTGCCTCTTCTGCTCTGCTCCCTGGCTCCTCTTCGGGCTTGGCGGACTGTGGAAGGGACCCTGATGCCAGCTGAATGGGTCTCATGATGGCTCCACAAACACAGCAGTTCAGCAGTATTCCTCCAAAGATGAGGAAGGTGTTTCTCCAACCCATCTCATCCAGCAAGTATTGAGACAGCAGCGGCCACAGCGTGAAACCGAGGGAGACGCCAGTGGAGGCCACAGCATTGGCCAGCGTTCGCCACCGTACAAAGTAGTAGCCCAGTGCAGTCACTCCTGCCTGGAAGCTGAAACATGATCCCAGACCTAAAGGTGAGAACAAATGATCCTTCTTTGTTGTCTTGAAGGGTGAAAAGAGCCCAGATTCAGGGTGTACCCACAGATGACTTCATCTGCCACTGAAGCATTTTTTGACCTGCCAGGCTTCACAGCCCCCAGGGATTGATTAATACTCAGAAACCCCCCACTAGGGATGAAGAAAGATGTTGTGTGTAAATTAAACTGTTTGTGTTCTTGGGTATAGTAAATATACTGATCTAAACTGATATTTTTCTGGGACACACTACAAATTCCTAAAATTGTTAATGAACAATGGAATTGTTCATTTAAAACTTGGGTTTTATACCACATGCAACAAGCAGTGCTGCTTTCCTGATGCTTTCATCAGGGCTCATGAAGTTGCTTGTTTTTCTCTCTGTGCAGTGGCCACTGCTTAACTTGCAAGATCCAGCAGGATTGGTATCAAAGTAAGGAATTAATTTCTCTGTGTTATTAAAAACCAAGAATTGAACGTCTGTTACATAGGAGAAATATTTGGAAAGGAAAAGTTCCCATCTGTTACTGCTGTTCAAAACCAACAGGGTCTTTTGTTAGAAAAAGATGTCTCTGTTCTTCCCCAGTTTGGGAGTGGTAAAATACAAGCCCAAGAGAACCTGTGAAGGACATTATCCTAACACATTATGTTCCAAGATTGGAAAAACAACAGAAAACCCTCCCTTCTTGAAAGACAAAAGGCTGAGAAGCTACTTAAAATAACAGACATCCTTTTTTCACCATTTTACCCTCTGGAGACCTGTAGCTTTTTCCAGAGAGAAGCACTTTCCAGCAAGCTTGAGTGCTTGAGGTGTGTGCTAGAGGGTTGTGAAGGCCAAGTCTGGAGGCTGTAGGATTTCTGCTGTGCTGGGAGGCTGTAGAGTTCTCCTATTTCACAGATGAGTGGAAAAATGTGGCCACTTAACTGGGGCTCTCCCATCCCCATCTCCAGCACAGCAGCTGAGTTTCCCTGCTCTCTAGTACGTACCAGTGATGAGGCCAGCTGTGAGGTACAGCTGGCTGATGGACCTGCAGAAGGAGCTGGACACCATTCCCAGCCCACTGAGCAGCCCTCCCAGCATCACTGCAAACCTGCAGCCAAACCGCTTCACCAGGATGCTGCAGAGGGGCCCTGCAAGTAGAGAAGGAAAAAGGAGGCAGTTAGGGAGGAAGGAAGTATTTTGTGCCTGCTGGATTGCTGCAATCATCAAGTGAGATAGCCTAGAGACTCTGAGGGTTGTCCCAGCAGCTTAATGCAGTGGGGGAGACAGGAGGAGAAAATGTATTCCATGATTCTCCCAGGTGCTTGGCCAGCTTGTTGGCTGAGGGGAAGTCTGTGGTATGCTGGGATTTTGACCATCAAGTAGGATGTGGTGGATTTTCATTAAAATCTTTGGAGATGGGCTACTGATAAATTCCATGAGATGGTGATAAATTACTTGTTTGTTAATGACATTTAACATCCTTCATTTTGGGGCAGGGAAAGATTAGTTCACACCTGCATCTCACCAGTGGGAAGGTGCTTCTCTCTGCATGCTCTGGCAGAAGAGGATCTGAAGGCAGAGTTTCTTTTCCTGTTTCCTCGAGGATCCACAAGGTTTTCCAGGTTTTATGAACTTTTTTTCTCAATTCTGAACATATAAGGTTATGGAAGCAAATGCAAAATGACTGTAAGCTGCAGAATTAGGAGTCAGTCAGTGTAAGGAATATAACCTGTGGCATATTTGTGACCTAAGTCAATGTCTGGTTTGAAATAAAATCCACATAGTCAAGTGAACTGTGGAACATTATTAAAATTAGGAGTGCAGCTGTCTGTATTTTGATCTGCTTGGGAGATTTTCGCCTCAGACTTCACTGGCCTTTGAAAAAGTGTCCAGCAAATGTGACTGGATTATTTTTCCTCCTGCTGAAGACGTTAAGGATGGTACTGCTGTTTAACTAGCCCAAGAGGGCATAAATTGAACGCTACAAAATAATGAGATTGGTTCTAAAAACCATAAGGGTTTTTCATGATTAGTTCCTGGTTAGTTGTTGTCTGGGTTTCAAATGTTATTTCTTACTTGCCTGGGGCTTTTGTGCTTTCTTTTGCAAGAATAATATCAACAGAAGTGCTGCATTTTTATGAGTTAGTGCAGAGTGTTCCGTGTGTGTGGAAATCTAGGAGCAGGAACCTGTAAGGGCCTGAAATTCCCTTTTGGGGGCAGATGTAGGACCTGGAGGCTCTCAGGTTATAACAAAATAATCGTTAATGGCTTTTACCTAGGAATGTAGCCCCGATAATGGGATATATTTGGCTGAGTTATGAGCTATTGTTTGCCCTGTGCCCTTCCCCATTTCCTTCCATAGCTCTCCTGCATGGAACCTTCTCCCAGTACTGGCTGCTCTGAGAACAGACTGCTCTGCCCGCTTCCCTTCCTCTTCCAATTTTTGCAACAAATAATTTCTTCCCCCTTCAATTCCTCTAAATTAGAAAGAATAAAGGTGAAGAAAATAGAGTGGCACCTCTAAGAGATATTAGTGACAGCAGCAAGCAATTTTAGGGAGGATTTAAGAGCTGAAATGATGGCTCTGACTGGAGAACCTGAATCAAGGAAAGCCTGGCCCCCCTCCAAAGGAGGGCAGAAGTTGCAGCAAAAGCCATATGCCCTGGCCTGAGAGGNGCTCTGACTGGAGAACCTGAATCAAGGAAAGCCTGGCCCCCTCCAAAGGAGGTCAGAAGTTGCAGCAAAAGCCATATGTGCTTGGCCTGAGAGGGAGGCTTTGATCTCTGTTTATTTTGTTGTTTTTACCTTCTGGTTTATGGTACTTCTGCCTCATGCTAGTGAAGGACAAGAACAAACCCTCCTGAGCTGTAACACCCTGCAATAGGAGACATAACTGGCAAGCAAAGTTCAACTCTCTGGCTGTGCCCTGAAAATTTCTATTGTGAATATCAACACAAGGCTATTCTTTCCTTATCTAATTTATAACTTTTGGATCTATGAATTGGCTGTCTTTGTATTACTTTTACCCTGGTTCTAGCCTCCTACACAACAATTACTTCACTGAAAGTGACAGGATAATTGACATTCTTGTGGATATTGCCAGAGTTATCGTTCCCACTAATCACAGAAGGATCACAGGGGCTGGAAAGCAGCATGGGGAGTGCCCAACAGCTTCCAAATTCCAAGCCTTGAGGATACTGCTGTATTTCTGCTGACTCTCAGTGGTGATTCCTCTTCTTGTCAGTTCCCTCAACATCCCTTTCCATCTGCACCTTGATATTCTGGACCCAGCTATTTCTGCTAAGGTGCAGACTCTCAATTCCATGCTGTTGGCTGCCAGCCATATCCTTCAAGGGAGAGACTGAACCTGACATAGCCTTCAATCAGTGTGACTCAGGGCTCTAGGGTTGGTTGTTTTGTTTTGTTTTTTTTTCCTTTATAATGTAATATCAACTTTCACCAGCATTGGAAGGGAGCAGGAATGAACTCAGGGAGAAGCTTGGATACATGGGCGACACTGGGATCTTTCCTTCTGTTGCCTGGTAGGCTTTGGGTTGTCTGTTTCTCAAATAAGCACAGGATTTGTATGGGTCACAAAGTACAGACCACTCATTGGGAAGTCCTTGAGCTGCTGGGGATTTGGTTTTCTCTCTACAGAAAGAGAAGAGAATCCCCACATCTGTGTGTGAAATCTGGGACCGCTGCCCTGTGCTGCTTCCATATTTTGTTTTGAGGGGAAAACCAGTGATTCACTCCTCTACCCACAGAGCACAATGCTCCTTCCAGCCCTGCAGCTGGAGGGTGCTGCCTCCCCACAGCTGTGTAGGTGTGCACTCCATGCCACTGCCCAAGGAGCTGCTCTTAAGGCTTTGCCTGAGCTGGCAGTTCCGAGGAACTCAGCTTTTGGCATCTCTTCAGCTACAAAGAACAGAGCTGTCATGTGGCACTTGGAAGGAGATGTGCTCTTGTGGACAAGATGAACCAAGAAAGCACCAGAGCTCCAGCATTATGTGCTGCCTTATTCAAAGAGCTTCTGTGAGAAATTACTATGTTATTGCTGATCTGGAAAAACTGGGCTGAGAAAGGAATTTGTCTTCTTTGACCAAGGGTCTTGGCTGACTCTGAGAGTGACAAAAGGGAGCACGGAATCTGTGGACATTTAGCTTTGGACTGTGGGATCCAAGTGGCTTGGAGATGCTGTGTACTGCCAAACAGCCACTCTACTTGGACCTCCTTGTCCCTTCCACCACCCACCTTCATCTCTTAATGAAATGCTGAAAGCATCCTCTTTACATCCCCCCAGCAGCAGCACAGGGCAGGAGGTGGAGGAGGCCATTCCCTGCCATCACTCACCCCCTCCATGCAGCACGGCCACCATGATGGACGGGAACCACGATGTCTGGCTGTTGCTGGCCTGGAACTCGCGCTGGAGGTCCGTGAAGAAGACACCGATGCAGCAGGGGAAGCCCAGCGTCAGCCCCTGCAGCACCACTGCAGCCAGCAGGACCATCCATGCCCATCCCTGGTCCTGGGGCTTGGCATTGCCGCGTCCTGCTGCTTCTCCTTGGGCCATGATAGCTCTGTTCTCCTCTAAGCCAGCCTGCTGCAGAAGGGAGTGCAGCTACCATGCAGCCCTCAGCCCAGAGAAGAGGCCTGCAGGGATGAGCTGACGGTGTTCCTGAGGCTCAGAGCACCGCTGTGTCCCACACCTTCCCCAGCTGACACTCTTGACTTGCTCTGCATTTCTTCCAGCACCTCCCTTCCTTCTCGCTGCAGGATCCTGGCATCAGATTGTTTAAGAAACCACTGCCTTCTCCTTTTATATTTCACAAGACTGTGACCACAGCCAGGTAGAGGACAGGACCACACCTCCTCTGAGGTATGAATTGGCTTTACCTAGTTCCGCCCTTATTTTCCCTTTCACCTGCTTTCATCATATGGAGTCCCCTTGCTGGCAATTGCTAAGGTCACTCAGTCCCCACGCCGAGGAGGAAAAACTGCAAATGCCAAGCAAAATAGAAACCTATAAACCAACGTTGTGTGTCACAGCAAAGCTCAGTATGAACCTTTCAGGAAAACTACACCTACCTACAAAGTGCTGGTGGTGAAGAAACATTTTAAAAGCCATTAATGAGAATTCAGTGATGGCAAATAGGCTTTTGCTTTACCTCTCTAGATCTAGAGCTGCTTCTGAAAGATCCCTGTCTGGATTTCTCTGAAACTGAAAGCACGAAACATATAGCAACAGCATTTCCCATCCTCTCCTCATGAATAAACATACATAAAATAATAATAATCTCTGGCAGCTGGATGAGCTCAGAAAAAGCGCCCATAAGGTCACTGCACAGCACAATATTTACTTAGGACTCAAACAGTGTTTTTTCCCTAAAACAACAGCTGCATTTAGGTTTTGTGTGTGGCTTTAGAGCTGAATTATAATTTGATTTTGCTCATTATTTCAAATATGCCATGGTGGCGGAAAGTTAGTTTCGTACCTCAGGCTGAGACCAGAATTTGTCAAACGGAGGGCGGCGCCGTGTGGCTGCAGCTCATCCCCTGTGTGCGCTGCCCGGTCAGCTCATGGCCCACGGTCAGACCCCTCTGCTTCAGTAGCGACTACAGGCTTTGATGAAGTCTTTTGCAATATTAACCTAGGCATCATTTCTGTAAACAGGGCTCTCATGCTGGCTGGCTCACAGCCAGAAAACGAAAAAAAAAAAAAGGCTGGGAGCAGAGGGGGCCCGTGGGAAGGGGCTCTGAGATGCAAATCATGGTGGTGGTGCTCAGCACACTTTAATCCTTTGTCCACTTTAGCTGGGCGCAGATAATGCAACTAATTCAAGTGCTTGTCTCTGTGGTGTGAATTAGCTGGATGACAGCCTAAAACCTCTCCCCGGCAACAGCAAACCTGCAAAAAAAGGCAGAAGCACAGCTCTTCTCTGTTCCCAGCTGCCCTGTCCAACTTTTGAGTTTGTCCAGCAGATTCCTGGCTCCCCTCACATCTCCCTGGGCGCCTGCTTAGAGGGGAGGACTCTCCAGTAGGGCTGCAGACCCCATGGCTTTCGCCCACCTTCTGCCCCTGGCTGCAGGACACCTTTTCCCCTGGGCAGCCCGACCTGCACAGTGGCTGCAAGGACCCTGGAGATGTGCTGCCAGGCACCACACGACCTCCTCGCTGCCTCCTGCCTGCACAAAGGTAAAGGAACAAGTTTTTTCCAGCTCTGGCTTAGCTGGCTGTGCCACACTGAGCAACAGCAGCGCCCGCAGACTCTCGGATTAACCCTTCCAAGGTATCCAAATAGGATGGAGGGTGTGAAAGTGGAGGGCTGGTGTGTGTTGTTCTGCCCCTATGGGCTTGATGCTCTCAGGCAACCTGCTCTTGGTGTTGAGCAATGAACGTGGCAGGCCTGGGACACCTGTGAAACACGGGCAGGTTTTCACACGCACGTGATCATCCCATATTAGGGAATAGGATTGGAGTTCACAGCAAGAGCCACACCTGGGTGCCTCCTGCAAACAATGTGCTTTTGTTGGAGGCAGGTGAACAGTGCAAAGGTGCTTCTCTCTACCAAGCCTGTGGAGCACCTGAGGACACCTTAGTGCCCTGGATGGGACACAGGGAACAACTGCCTCTTTCAGTCTTTCTCTCCAGCCACTCTCTGGCAGTCACTGTCTGCCCTGACAAGCTAATCCTCTCCTGTTCATGTCTGAATATTGTTTCTTCTTCCAGTGATTCTAAAGACATCAGCATTCAAGCCTTGCTTTTCCCTAGCTGTTGTGGAGCAGCCCTGGTAGCTGTTGTTTATGGCAGCAGGCCAGGAGTACTCACACAGTGACTCTCCCTTCTTCTTCTGTGCCTCAGTTTCCCTCAGCTCCGATGGGGGACAAACAGCTGCTGGCATGAGGGATCCTGGCTGCTCCCTGCAAGGACAGGGAGCCCTTAATGCCAAGAAAAACAAGGGCCTGGCCTGGGGCATTTATGCATCTCACCTCAAAGGAAAAGATTTATATTTCACACATTCAGGTTTATGTTCTATAAATTATATTTATAGTCTTCAGTAAGAGCTTGTACCTGGTGGCACCTCTGCAGGGAGATGAGCAGCCCACTTCTTCTCTGGAGCCACTGAGGAGAGAGACCCAGCCACAGGGTCCAGCAGGGAAGTCAGGATGGGGGGATGCAGAACCACTGCTCAAAGCAATGGTGCTTGGAGTTTAGAGACTGGACAATGCCTGCAGCTTGAGAGCAGGAATGGGAATGGAGAAGAAGGTTTCTCACACCTCCCTTCCATTGAGCTCATCCCTAGCATGTGCTGGACACATATTTTATGAATGTGTAAAATAAGCTGCATGTACAATAAGCAAGATGTTTACTGTAAACTGAGAGGGGTGGTAAACTGCTTTTTGGGGTCACTCAGTGCCTGTTAAGGGTAGGAAAGTCAAGCACTTATCTCAGTAAATACCTTTATAAGTGACTTTTTAAGTATCTTTTCATCCTGAGACCGTGGCTTGCTTTGCCATCCTCTCCCATGTAGCTCATATTATATCCCAGCTTTTCCAAGGTCATGCAGTGAGGTGACAGCAGAGAATCCAGATTTAGCTCTGATTAATGCATCAGCCCAAGAGGTGCAGCCTGGCCCAGTGCTATGGGTTTGTCTCTGCTGGATGCCACTTGGCAGCAGTTGGCTGCAGCCCTCAGGGGACTCATGGAGGTGGCTGTGAGTCCTCTACTCTCTCCCTGTCCTTACCAGCATGTTACAGCTTGGTAAACCAGCCCCATGCTCGGAGCCTCAGCAGCAGCTTTGGGGCCTAAAAAACAAGATTTAGTGGTGGCCTTGGCAGTGCTGGGTTAACATTTGGACTCAGTAATCTTAAAGGTATTTTCCAGCCTTTGGTTGGAAATGATTCTGTGATTCTTTGTGGCTGGAAACCAAAGTGCAAACGCCTCAGAGCTTGCAAATCACACTTGAGAAAGACCAGTTGAATTTGTTCCAGAGATCCAGATTAGCAAATCCTCTGGCAGATTGATTCTTGCAGAGGAAGTGTGTGGGGTTCTTTGGTTTTGGGTTTTGTTTTTTTGTCTAAAGCAAGGGAAATGAAGTGGCATTTCAGCTATGGGATTGCAGAGCACTTTGTGGCAGGGAGCTGTTCCTGCCCCAGGTTCAGTCACAAATGAAACTCTTGTTCTGATCCATCCCTGGAGCATAGACAGACCCAACAGAAACCGAGGTCTCAGAGCACCTGAAAACAGGTTCCTGAGGCTGGGACAGGATCTGAGCAACCCTGGCAAAACCCCTTCAGACCAGCTCTGCTAGTACTGAGAAAATGGTGCTGTGCCAAGGATGGAGAAAGTGCTGGATTATCCTGACTTTCCCAAGCAGTTCCCATAGCATCACTCCTACATCCTCCCCCTGCAAAAGGGATCAGGGTCCTGCCTGCACTAATTGGTCCTAATTAGCCCAACCAGCCTCATCTGTGTCCTTCTCCCACACCCCCTCCATCCTGTTTTTTTCCCCAGCTGCATTTAAGTCCATATCCTTTCATGGATCACTTTTTGCTCAGTTTCAGCGCAGCTTTCTGCTCTCCTGGGCTGACTTTGGGTCTGTCTGGCTGCTTTGTGCTCATTAATCACCGACAATGGGAGTATAAGACCAGGTGAGAAATCCCCCTTTTGGGACTAGGTTTAATGGCCATTAGCCAGTGCTGGGGTATCCCAGCTTAGCCTGGAGATCAGAAATGGGAGCTGAGGAGGCAGCTGGCACCAGAGCATGCACTGACAGCTCCCACTGGCCTGCAGGAATTCAGCAAGATGTGGCTTGTCCCTGCTCTTTGTCCTGGTGGTAGATCTCTGGCTGGTGGGTGACTGCAGATGGTTTGTGTGTGTGCTGGCCCTTGCCCTCCTGACTGCCACCATCCCCTCTGGTTGACCCAAAACCTGTGCTTTGTGTACAAGGTGGTGCCAGGGAGGGTAACAATCCCTGAGGCAATGGGAATCTGGAGACGAGTCTGAGGAAGACATTGCATGAGCTCATGCCCAAGGTGGCTTTGGAAGCAGCTCCCACTCGTGCTGTGTGACACCCTGACCTGCCACACTGCCCTGGCCTGCCCTGGGAGTGGACAGGGCCAGGGGCCAGTGGTGGCAAGGAGTAGCTGAACAGATGGAGGTCCTTGCTAGGAACCTGGCTGAGGTTACTGAGCATATCTGGAGGCTGCTGGTGCTTTTCTTCCAGCAATTGCCTGCATTCAGGAAGATGAGGGGGGGTGTTCCTGGGAAAACGAGGCTTTTCAAGAAATGAAGTTACCTTGTCATTAGCTGCAGGAAAACTCCTGCAATAGGTGAGGATGTGGCAGAGGAAGGGAGAAGAGGGATGTGATGCAGCTGTGGGTACAGTCTAACCCTGCTGCAGGGCATCTCTTTCATTGATTGACATTTTGATCCTGAGCAGTGGCTGAAGGTTCCCTCTAACAAGCTTTGAATTATCATTTACATTGGCTTTTATCAATAAGGAATAAGGGACTCAGTGGGAGTAGGATCAAGAGAAGTGTTTCCTCGTGGCTGACTGACTGCTGGATCCATGGAGCAGGTGGAGGAGTTTGTGGGGGATTGAAGGTGTTCAGCCAGAAATTTGGGAGCATGGCTTTTAGGAAGCCAGCTGATTTTGGGCTCCAGCTATTCAGCTTTGGCTCTTTAGCTCTCAGCAGATGCTCTGCCATCTCAGCCAGGCCCTGCTCAGATCTCCTGTCTAAGGAATATGTCCTACTCTGAAGAAGATATAGGTGATGCTTAGAGAAGATCCAGCAACTTAATGCTGACACTGAGGCTTTGCCTACACATACCCAGAGGGATCATGATGTTCAGTTTAGTGATTTCTGGAAAAGGAAAGGCAGGAACTCTTGATCCCAGTGGGAAGTGAAGGTCTCTGTGCGCCCTAGGGTCATATTGTCAGGGGGTATGGAAACAGCAAAATGGGGCCTTGAGCCTTTGTTTCATGGGCAAATCCCCTTTGGTTTGGCAAATATGACCCTCTCCTTCTTACTTGTTGCATGTTTCTTTGTATTAAAATTTTAGATAAAGCCACACTGGAACATTAGGTTGAGGATAACCATTTATTTGGTGTTTTCTATCCACTTAGTGTCTAATCTGCCTGCTTTTCTAACACATCTTGAACTCAGTGCCCAGGTTAAAGGCCTGTCTCCTTGCTTGGTTGCCCAAATGTTTTTCCTCATTTTTAGACAGTTACTTGAATTCATCAAGATCACTGGTGCATGTTTGCCTGGCTTTGGTAAAGGACATGCTGCCCAGATGGTCCTGAGCTCAAGGATATTCTTGGTGACACAGAGACCAGTGGAGTTCTCTGCTCACCTAAGAAACCTGAGGTCTCTCTGCACTTCAGGCTGCTGATGGACTTGGGTCAGACTCCCATCTGCTGAAGGCTGTGAAACACCTAGGAGGGATGGAGGCCTGTAACAGGGAATACTACCAGAAGGTCAAATACCTTTTGAGATAAGCCTTTGCTCTTCTGTTACACCACAATCTGAAGGTAATTCCTAGGGCATTGCAACTCTTTCTTTACTGTGTTTTCGAGTAACCAAGGTGTTTCTTCAGCCTGGAAAGCAAGAGGGTATGTGGCAGTCATTCACCCAAGTGAAACTTGGGTTAAACCGTCAATAACTGCCTCAAAACCAGATCTAGGTGGAAGGACATGGCCAAGGTCCTTGTTTCCCAAACAAGTTAGTAAGCTGAGTTGAAAATATCTGCAGGCTTCCTGTCTGCAGACAGATCTGGCTTGATTACTTTGTTCCGGGTGAGGGTGGGCGGGTTGGTGACGAACTGACCTTTGTCTGTGTGGGAGAGCCTGAGGCAGAGCACAGAAGCGTGTGGAGGGCTCGTGCAAGATGCACGTCTGGCTGTGGCAGGACCTCTGCACCCCTCCCATGTGTGCAGAGGGGAAATGCAGCCTCGGTTTCCACTGCATTTTGCTGGAGCCCCAGGCCAAGCAATTGGATGCTGATAGGTGCCTGACACTGCTAAAACCCTTTCCTATCTTTAATGTCAATTACTATTTCCTCTTTGTCCATAGACATGAACAGGCAGACCAGAAAAACCAATTAATTAATTGTGTTCTAGGCAAAACTGTCAGGGCCAAGGTGAGCTGCCAGCTGGGGTGACTAATGGAGTATTGTGGGGAGGTGAGCACCAGCCCTGGGCCCTGCTGGGCCCTGGACACAGCCTGGGGTACAAGAGGGAGCCTGAGCCTCTCTTTCCAGAGAAGGATGTAAAATTTCTCCTTTCATGTGCTTTCCAATGCAGATAAGTCTGATGAGGGGGTTTTCAAGTCCCTCTGCTGTAGCTTAGAGCATGCACTACCTAATGACTCTACTCTGCCTATCAGAAAATCTGTGACATTTCATCACTCATCTTTCCCCCAAGCACCTGACAAAGCCACCTGGAGATAGAGACATGAGTCAAGTGGTTTGAAAATGTCTTAACTCATGCTCTATGGTGACTTGGCTCAGCCATGGTTTCTGGTGAGCTCCCTGTGTGGTGAGAGTCTCATCCTTTTCCACTGTGCTGGTGTTAGGCCCTGGTTTGGGGCTGTCAGCCCATCCCTGCTCTGTGGGTTTGAGGTCCTGTGGCAGTGAGGATGGAGATGGGCAGGAGGCAGCAGCCACTTGTAATAAAGAGTAGGATTAACTCAACCCAAGGACTTGTGTCCTTGCTCTTCCTTTTCACTGTGTTGGGCCTGAATGGCCAATGTCATCCAACCTCTGGCAGCACCCAAGCTGAAACAGTCAGACCCTTCCTCCATGTGGTCCAGTGTCAAAGCAGGGGTTTAGCAAATGACAGCTGACAAAAAAAATCCTCTTCCTGTTTTAGCTACTCACATTTAGTGGTTGTACTAATGTTCTACTTGCTTGTGGTTATCAGTGGAAATGGTTAGGATAAATGTGGAATTTGAGATGATTTTATAGACAAAACCACCAGAAACAAGCTTAAGTTGTAACTTTATCCCTGAAAGCAGCCTAGGAGGACTCCAAAATCTCATTAGATTCTCCTTTTGGCAAATGATTGTTAGAAGTGCATTGAAGCCAGAAACAAGTGCCCAGTCTGCCCCTTTCCTCCCCCATAATGCAGTATCTGCGTGGTGCAGGCAAAGCAGCAGGCAGCAGACTGCCCTTCAAACTTTTCAAACCCATTTCAGAATCTTTATTGGAAAAAAAAATAATCACAGCATCTCAACTGTTATTCAAACACATTTAATAAACAAAGAGAAACAGTAGCAAAGGGCACTGACACGTGACAAACTGTACAAAACCTCCGGGTAGGAGCCCATGGCCCGGCTGCTCCGGCCCCTGCCCTGCAGCCAACCAGGCCCCCTTTGCCTCAGCCCACTCAGTCACCCCTGAGAAAAATCAGTTTTTAAAAATGTGCAGAAACAAAGACACTTCAAGAGGTTATTTCCAGTCTTGCCATAATGGAACAATTTAGGCCACTGGGAAAGTTTTTTAAAAAACCAAAGTGTCATACGCTCCATTCCCAGGATTAATGCTTTAAAGTGAACCTTCCCAAGAGGCACAGGCACTCTTGGACAGCCAGTAGATCTACCTCTGCTCTCCTACTCTACTCACCACAACATGCTACACTTTTTTAGAGTGAATGGGACAAATTTTATCCTAATTCAGCACTAATTTTGATATAGTTGTGACTGAGTGAAAGGCAATGGAAGGAAAAGCCCTGTTTGAGCACAGAAGGGATGCAACTGGTGCACAGTGCTGAGACCAGCCCTGTCTCAGGGCAAAGGTGACCTAGCACAGTCAGGGAAGGAGAAATCCTTCACTGGAAATGTACCTGCTCTGGATGAACTTCATGCCTGGTCCTAAATATCACCCAAAAACTTGAGCATCCAGTACCAATGACTGGTTTTCTACCATAAACTTGTTCTGCTGCACTTCAAAGGACCCTGCAATGGAACCCAAAGAGTCCATGGTCCCCTGGCACCTTCTCACTGCCAACAGCAGCACAAAAGGGAAAACCAAGATGCAACTCTGATCTTTCTTGTGCTCCTCAGTTAAGCAGCTGTGCCATTCACCTGATAATGGTCACTTTTAGGCTCTCTGTGGCTCAGAGGGGACAGCAATGGCATCACTGCATCAGGCAACCCTGCAGTGGGCTTCACCACATGTGGCATTTTTGATGACACAAAAAAGCAAGGGAGGTGTTTGTTATTCTTATCTACTTGAGCTCTACTGGACAGAAAATCTTCCTTTGCAGCCAGTGTTGCTTTGACCTCCATGGTTTAACAAGGTGCTCAGCTGGCATCAGTGTGACAAACACAGCCTGACCAGTTCCTGTTGCCTTTAGTTTGGTATTTCTTGACCAGTTCCCAAAAACTCCCTCCTCTGAGGAAGGGGAATTAGACAAATGAGAGTGTTAAAGGGCTCTTCAGGCTGCTAACTGGCATACACATGCTTCTGGATTTCTTAGCTGTGAGCACAGACAGAGGCTGAGGCTACAGGATCCGGACAGAGGAGGGAGATCTGTACACATCACAGTGTTGTTCAGGCCCAGCCAAGGTGTGCAGTCTGATCACACCAACACCAGCTCACCACGTTATAAGCAGGGCAGATGGAGGGAAGCAGAGCTGCGTTTTTCAGTGTGATGGGAAGCCAGCTGTGATTCAACAGCCTGTCACTGACACAGCGTGAATTCAAAGACATTTGGCACAGTCTGTTGTTACCAGGACTAATCTAGCACAGACAATTAACCAGTCTGTCTTGAGAATGAGGCAAAGGCTCCACCGGAGGAGGGACACTGGCAAAGCAGGATGGAGGACAGGCAAGAGGATGTGCAGAAGGACTGGAGAGAGGCAGAGCACAGTGGTGCCACTCAGTGTCTCTGCTGCACATCTTGGTCGCTGAACTGGTTGTTGGACTGTTGGTAAGACCCTCTTAGCAACAAGTGGTTAAGATGGAAAACCTGCCTAATTCTGTGTCAAAACTTTCAGGAGAACATGGGTAGCTGAAGCTCTCCAGAAAGGAGCCCAACCCCTCAGTCCAGGTGAGGAATTTTCTGGTAGCTTATTGAGAAACATCTGCTCTGTCAATGTCTGAATTCCAGCATTTCTGAAGCTTTGCTGTAATGTCAGTTTGGGACTTGACTGAAAATGACCCAAGTGTCAGGACACTCGGGCTACAAAGAACAAAGCCAGGATGAAAGGAGAAAAACATGCAGCAAGTTCCTATGAAATTCCATTTACCAGACTAGGAGGGACATGCCCTTGCTTAGGGGTGGCACAGAATAACAGAGGGGAACCAGTGACTGCAGTTTGGCTAAGATTAGAATTCAAGAGAGGCACAAACGAACATTTTGCACATCCATCCAAGGCATTCCAAAAAAAAAAAAAAAGGAAAGAGAAGTCACAAAAGTTGACACATCACTTTGGACAAGAAACATTACAATAGTTTGGCAACTTTTCACCAAACCCCCCCACCCCAGCTCTGTGATGTCCCTCTGTAATTTGAGGTGATCTCTTAAAGGTGGGGACATGAGGGGACTGCAGGTAAATAGGGGATCTCCTTCACAAAGGATCTCGTGGGGTCAGACAAACCTACCTGCTTGGTACAGTACAAAAGAAATTCTGCCTGAAGCCCTCCCTGGTGAGAGGAAAGGAGACAGAGCCCACACTGCTAGAGACAAACAAGGCAAAGCTGAACTTGGCAGCAGCAAGTCCCTAAACCTTGTGACTTTGCACCAGGCTAAGACATGGCCATGGCAGGGTACTGAAGGGGAAGATGTCACCACTCTTCCTCTGTGGAGAAGTGTAAAGGACAGGACTATCACTCTATCACTATTTTGGGTGAACACAGGCCTCTTTGTTTATGCATGCAAAGTAATGGGCTTTGGAAAATACCAGGAGCCCACGTGTAATAGTGTTACCAGTGAGACCTGTGTCAGACAGACACACAACTCCCCTCCCCTCAGATGGAAACTCAGCTCTTAGGAATTGAACAAGGAACAAATACAAAGCAAGGATGGAAAAGTTTGTGTGGGTTTCTTAGGAGTGGTTGTTTTGTTCCTCCTTTTAAAGCCCTCTTCTTCAGATTTGGGGGAAAAGGGGGGAGCACTGCAAGGTCCCTGCACTTTTTGGGTGGCAGACCTGGGTGCAAGAAATGGCACAGCTCAAATATGGACCTTCCCACCCACGGCAGCCTGTGGGAGGTGGGACTGATTACAAGGGCCTGAGGACCTGAGCAACCTTCACAAAGGCTCCAACTGGGAATCCGGCCCAGCCATTGTCAGAAAAATCCAATACAGCGCTGGCCAAGTAAATAAAACAAATACTTGTGGAAAGGACTATCCAACTGGAAGAGTCTTTTCCTTCCTCGGTTTCCAGGGTAAGAGAAAAGCCTTTGGTTATGACCAGAATTACTTGCCATTGGCAGGACAGGCTTGGCTTTGCTTTGCATTAGCTTGGTTATTGTACAAGGGCTGGGTTGCTCTGCGGAGAGAGGCTCTGCCCAGCTGGACTGCCCTGTGACATCCGGGAGTTTAATGGAGTGGACACTTGAACTACATCCGGGACCCTCGCTCCTGAAGAATCTGAAACAGAAGAGACCTTCTATGAAAACCTCAGACAAGTTTAAATGCAAAAGTTCTTGTTCGAAGTCCTTGTTTTTTGCAGAGAAAGGGAACACAGACTAATGTGGGAGCAGCTTGCAGGCTTTTATGCCACCACCACAAGTGATAGGCTGGTTAAGGGTGAACAAGCCCCTTCTCTAGAAATCCTGCTCAGCTGCTTGCCAGGAGGTAAAGATGTTGCCTTTTGTTTCTATTCTGGG
>VYXF01005527.1:107338-124164 GCA_013397295.1 Polioptila caerulea | reverse complement strand
GCGGGTTCCGGGCCGTTCCGGGCCGTTCCGGGCCGGCTGGGCCGCGCCTGCGCCGCGCAGGGCGGGGCGGGGGCAGTGGCGCTGCCATGGCCGCGATCAAGCACCGGCGGACGGCCCTGGAGCGAGTGGAGAAGTTCCTCTCCGACACCTACTTCACCGACTGCAACCTGCGGGGCAGGTGGGCTGCGGGGGGGACTCTCCGGGACACCCCCGGGATGTTGGCGGCGGCCGGGACAAGCTCCGGTGTGTCCCCTTGGGGTGGGGATGCTGCCCCGGGGCGCTGCCGGCCGTGGGAGCTCAGTGGGCTCAGGCTGAGAGATCATACACCCACACAGACAAACACACTCCTTAGTCAGCATGGAGCGCTGCCTCGGGGCTCCACGGCACAGCCCCTCAGCATGATCCCCCTTCCCTGGCCACCAGGGGACAACAGGGCGCCTTATTACTCAGTGATATGTTAATATTATTGAGGGTGTTGGGTTGTGTCGAGGCGATTCAGCCGCGTTGTGAAAGCTCCCTGTACCACCCCTGGGCTGGTCCATGCGGGACTGATCTTAGTTATGTGTCTTGGCCTTCTCCGACCACAGGCTTTTTGGGGATCGCTGTCCACCGGCATCGCTCTCCTGCTTCCAGACTCCGCGGCGCATCCCGTACGAGGAGGCTGTTGTGCAGGAATTCAGGCCGGCTCAAGTGGGAGAGTCTTTCGGGCCCACGTGAGTACCAGGTTGCGGTGGTGCTGTGCCCGTGGTGGGGATGGAGCTCGTGTCTCAGAGTTATTTGTGTGGGTGAATCCTCACAAGCTCTCCCTCGGTGAAGGCACGAGTTGTTGATCTTCTTCCGTGATGAGTGCTTGGCAGTGCCTGCCCGGAAGCCCTAAGGGAGATTTCATGAGGGGACAGACAAGTTTCTTGCTCGTTTCTGCTGAGAGCTGCTTGTGACCATGGTTGTGTCTCTGATGCTTCTTGGGGGTGATGTGTTTGCTTGTCAAGTTCGAGAGAAGATTCTTATCCCAGCAGTGGTCAGACAAGATGTTACTGACAGTTTCTCTGGGGTTCCAGATGGCACAAGTTAAACCANGGAGGCTGTTGTGCAGGAATTCAGGCCGGCTCAAGTGGGAGAGTCTTTCGGGCCCACGTGAGTACCAGGTTGCGGTGGTGCTGTGCCCGTGGTGGGGATGGAGCTGGTGTCTCAGAGTTATTTGTGTGGGTGAATCCTCACAAGCTCTCCCTTGGTGAAGACACGAGTTGTTGATCTTCTGTGATGAGTGCTTGGCAGTGCCTGCCCGGAAGCCCTAAGGGAGATTTTGTGAGGGGACAGACAAGTTTCTTGCTCGTTTCTGCTGAGAGCTGCTTGTGACCATGGTTGTGTCTCAGCCCCTGTTCTTGGGGGTGATGTGTTTGCTTGTCAAGTTCGGGAGAAGATTCTTATCCCAGCAGTGGTCAGACAAGATGTTACTGACAGTTTCTCTGGGGTTCCAGACGGGCACAAGTTAAACCAGGTGTGTGTATGGACAGGCAGAATGCTTGTGTGTGAATCCCATCAAACCCGTGGGCTGTCCACATTCTGGTTTTTCCATGGAGGGCTCTGAGGAAGCGTGCTTTTCCTCGGGAGAAGGTCACACAGTGGACTGAGGTTGCTGCTTGCTCTCTTCCAGATGGGAGACATGCTGGTTTAAGGTGGAGCTGAGCATCCCCCTGGCATGGGCAGGGCGGGAAGTGCACTTCGTCTGGGAGAGCGATGGGGAGGGCATGGTGTGGCGAGATGCCCAGCCTGTGCAGGTATGGAGACACAGATCAGGGGTGTGCCAGGTGCCCTGCTGTGTACACAGTGGTGACCTTTGGCACCCCTGCCATGTTCTCTGGTGGTGTGTGCAGGGGTCACGGTGTGTTCTGTTCCTGGTTTTGTGCCAGCAGTTATCCCACAGCCCCTCTGTCCAGCTGGACTTTGGGGTATCTTATCCTGCCCATGCAGCCTGCTGTCATGGACCTCTGCTGACATGTGCTGAATGAGCCATCTTCCTGTACAGGGGTTGACTAAGGAAGGTGAGAAGACCAGCTACATCCTGACAAGAAGCCTGAAAGAGTCGGAGCCCCACAGGTAGGTGGTCAGCTGAGCCAGACCCCCCACTGCTGGGGGACCTTGGTGTTGTTGGAAACCCAAGAGGCCAAGGACACACACATCCTTGTGTCCTGGTGCTTGTGACCGGCTCCCTGATGGTTTCCTTGTGTCCCCACAGCCTGACACTGTATGTGGAGCTGGCCTGCAATGGGCTCTTTGGAGCTGGCAAGGGCAGTATGATCGCCCCTCCGGACCCAGACAGGAGGGTTACCCTGAGCAAGGCTGAGCTGGTTGTCTTCAACAGAGATGTCTATGAACTGCTGGTGGATCTAGAAATACTGCTGGACATGGCTCAGGTCTGGGAGCTCCTCTTCCCTTCTTTCACCTTTTCCTCAACTTTACCGTATCTCCTCCTCCTGCTGTGCCATGACCTGAGACCTTGGAGGACAAAATGTTTGCTGCTTCTGCTTTAGCACAGTTGACACTGTCTGGACACGGTGATCCTTGTGGGTCCCTTCCAACTCAGGATATTCTAGAGTAGGGGAAAACTGAATTGAGAGAAGCCACAGGTGTTTTTTCATCTACTTTCTGCTCCAAAGCGGGATGTGTTAACTACGGTCCCCTGGAACTGGGCATATGGGGAACCTGGAAGGCATATGAGAAAAAGCATAAGGCTGTGTTTGTGAAGCAGAGATGTGGTGTTTACCTGTTATGACTGCCTGGGATAGATGTTCAAAGGAGGTAGCAGGTTCTCCTGGAGGCAGGTGACATCTGAGCAGATACAGTGGCTGGAGTCATACTTTTATCCCTCTCAATCCCAGCTCCTCGGGGAGGAAAACCAGAGGAGTTTCCAGGCACTCTACACTGCCAACCAGATGGTCAACGTGTGTGATGTTACGGACCCCTCCACCTTCCCTGCTGCTCGTGACCTGGCTGCAGTCATCTTCAGCCAGAGGAATGGCGAGAGCCAGCACACCATCCATGCCATGGGACACTGCCACATTGACTCTGGTGAGAGCAGCACAGCGCTCCATCTCCTCTCACCTGGAGGCCCAAGGGGAGAACAGGCTGCCCTTGGGCTCCAGGCACAGGATACCATGCCTTGAGTGAAAGGAATGGGACCTCTGTGCTGCCACATAGCTGGTTTGTCACTGGGGTAATGTGGGAATGTGGGTCTGGCTGGCTCTGCCCTTTGGAACACCGATGGGACTGGAGATAAGGGGTGAATTACAGTCTGCTGTCTTCCACCTGTTGGGCTTCACCCCTCGATTTCCCATCCCAGGAGGGTTTTCAAGGATTTTCCAGCTCCGTGAGGAGCTTGTGTTAGATAATAACCATGGTAGGGCTGTGCCTGTCCCTGCAGCCTGGCTGTGGCCGTATGAGGAGACCATCCGTAAGTGCGCCCGCAGCTGGGTCACCGTGGTCCATCTGATGGAGCACAATCCAGAGCTCACCTTTGCCTGCTCCCAGGTGAGTGATCTCCCTCTGGACACCTCTCCTCTGCTTGTGGCACGTTGCTTCTCCAGCAGAAGGGGATGGGGGGTGTTGCAGGGTGTGGGGGGTGCTGGTGCTGATCCCTGTGCTCTGGCAGGCGCAGCAGTTCGAGTGGGTGCGGAGCTGCTACCCTGGGCTCTATGCACGCATTCAGGACTTCGTGGCCAAGAGACAGTTCATTCCTGTTGGAGGCACCTGGGTGGAAATGGTGAGTAGCATGGTGAGCCTGGCTTGGACACCCTCCTTGTGACATCCTCTGGGACCAGGCCTGATGCTGCAGGGGAAACCAGAGCCTTTGCTGAGCCTGTGTGGTTGGTGATGGTCTCCAGGCCTAGGACGGCAGCTGTCTGAAGTGTCCAGCCTAGCAAAAATACAATCCTCACAAATCATTCCCTGAGAAGGGAGCTTTGGACTCCCTAGTGTGTTCCTCCTTTTTCCCTATTCCGAGCCCTGTTGAGGTTCTCCCCACGATCTGCCAGGTCAGGTGGGTGGGAATGGGGGTCGTACAAGATCTCTCCTTCCCTGGTGCCTGGATTTCCTCATGGACTCCCTGTGCCTTCCCCACAGGATGGGAACCTGCCCAGTGGGGAGTCCATGGTGCGGCAGTTTCTCCAGGGACAGAGGTTCTTCCAGGAGCAGTTTGGCCAGATCTGTTCAGAGGTACTCGTTCTTTTCCATCACACCTTCCTTGCCCACCGTCTCCTTCCACCCCTTGCTCTTTGTGAGGTTGGGCTGACTTGTGTGTCCCTCTCCCTCTGCTCCTGTCACCTGTGCTCCCAGTTCTGGCTGCCAGACACGTTTGGATACTCAGCCCAGCTGCCCCAGCTGATGCGTGGCTGTGGGATCCAGCGCTTCCTCACGCAGAAGCTCAGCTGGAACCTGGTGAACTCCTTCCCGGTGAGCTGTGCTTGCCTGCTCCCCAGGGGATGGACATGTGGGTGCTGGAGTCTTCTGCAGGGCTGCACCTCTTGGTCCCACAGTTCTTTAGTTCAGCTAGTGCAGGCTCTGCTTCCAGAAGCCAGTAGGTTTTGGTGGTAGTGATGTCCTGTGAGGCTTTAGGAGAGAGGAAGGACATGATTAGAGATCTCAGTCAGGCCCCTGGCCTAGATATTCCTTCTGCTTCCAGGTGGGAAGTTGTGACTTGTGTGCGAGTCCAACAGATAGCAAATCCAGGCCCTGCCCTTGTGGCATTCCCTGTTCTTGTTCTCTCCTTGAACTGAGCCATCTGGGCATCCTGCACCTCCCTGGAGAGAAAGTGAAGGCCCAGTTTGAATCCTGAAGTGGCTCTGAGGTGCCCTTGTGCACTACATTTTCCTTTCTGTCCTCTCCAGCATCACACCTTTTTCTGGGAAGGCATTGATGGTTCCCAGGTCCTGACCCATTTCCCTCCTGGTGATTCCTATGGGATGCTTGGGCGAGTGGAAGAGGTGAGTGAGGTTGCCAGACCTGCACGAGAAGGGCAGTGCCAGCCCCTTGGGGCCAGATGTGATGCTCCTGGGAGAGGGCACTGCCTGGGAAGGAGCAGAAGATCTGGCAGCATCGTTGGACAAAGGCTGTTGGGGTGCCTGACTCCAAGATGTGCCCATGCCTGATTTAGGCAATTTGGGCCAGGGAAGAGGAGCAAGGCTGGACTTTGCACCCTAAAGACTGACCTGGCTTTCCTGTATGGAGCTGTGGGAGCTGGGACTGGGTGCCAGGGGATTGCAGCTGCCCAAAAATCCCTCCAGATGCTGAAAACAGTGAAGAACAACAAGGACAAAGGCCGTGTGAACCACAGCGCATTCCTCTTCGGCTTTGGAGATGGAGGAGGGGGACCCACGCAGAAGATGCTGGATAGGATGAAAAGAATGAGTAACACAGATGGGCTGCCCAGGTGAGAGGAGAGCTCCCATCCTCTCTCCTGGCAGGGGCATTTGCTTTGAGCCAGGCCTGGCCTTTGGCAGTGGCAAAACAAAGGGAGAAGGGCAGGGAGATGGGCAAGCATAAGGCTGGGAAGGATTTTCAGAGGTCTGGAATCTTTCCATCATCAAGAGCTGTAAGAACAGGTCCTCAGGCCAGCCATGGGCTGCTTGTGACCCCTCAGGAGAGCTGTGGGGTGAATGGCCAGCACAGCAGCTGTACCTGGCAGTCACCACCTGCCTGGGGAATGTCCACAGGAGAGGGACAGGGTCACAGGGAAGCAGGAGGGAGGTAGAAGGAGAGTGAGAGGAATACTTTGTATGGCTGTGTTGCAGTTTCTGGGGCCTGTCACCTTTACAGCCCAGATGCACCATTAGCCGTGTCACAGGTTTCTCCCCAGCTCATCGCTGTCTGTGTGTCTGTCCCACAGGGTGCAGATCTCCACTCCTGACCAACTCTTTTCTGTCCTGGAGAAGGAGTCATCCCAGCTGTGCACCTGGGTAGGAGAACTCTTCCTCGAGCTGCACAATGGCACCTACACCACGCAGGCCCAGGTGAGGGTCCCACTCCCAGGCAAGGGGCCGTGCAAACTCATGGCACTTGCAGGCAACCAACCCTCTTGCACTGGAGCTGGGATTCTGCTGCTGGTGTGAGATCCACTCCCAGCTACCCATTTCCTGAGCATCTTCCTTCTGTCCTTAACTGGCACCAGATAAAGAAGGGGAATCGGGAATGCGAGCGGATTCTCCATGACGTGGAAGTGCTCAGCACCCTGGCTGTGGCTGGGGACAGAGCATTCCAATATCCTGCCAGCCAGCTCCAGCAGCTCTGGAGGTGAGGGAGTGTAGGAGCACTGGTGGTACTGGGGGAGAGTTCAGTGCTGCAGCGCTGTGTGTACACAACCCCTGCCATAAACTGGTCAGGAATCTACCTGGAAAGAATTTGCTGCTTTGCTTGATTATCCTGCTGAAAGATAACTCCAAACCCTCGCTGTTCTGCTGTCTGGAAGCTTCATTTCCTACCAAAGCTTATTCCTCCTCAGTTTTGGCTTGTTTGAGCTTGTGCAACAACGAATCTTGTAGCCCTGAAGGGTAAAAACAAATAGCTCTTGCTGCCCGTGGTTGTGGTTTTCTGAGATGACAGTTGACAGGCCCTAACATAAAGGGATTTAAAGGATAGTGTGGAAAAAATCCTTTTCTCCCAAGTGTTGGGAAATAAGGAACAGTTATTAAGTTTGTCTGTTTTGCAAACAGGGCTCTTTTTTGAAAGAAGAGCTTGCTCTAAGCCAACACAAATCTGGTGCCCTCTGATGCTTTTTTCCCAGGTTTCTGCTCTCTGTTTTAGGTTATTGCTGCTCAACCAGTTCCACGATGTCCTGCCAGGCAGCTGTATCCAGCTCGTGGTTGAGGATGCCCTGCAATACTACACAGGTTAGCAGGGAGTTTGGCCAGGAGGGCACTCACCTGTGGGAGCAGGTCCTGCCTGGTGGGGCTGCAGAGGTTCCAGCCCTGGGCTGCCAGGGCCAGGCTTGCCAGGCATGTCTGAAGTAGCATTAAATTAGCAGGGGAGCCAAGGGGTTGAGAACCATCCCAATTTATTGACTTTTCTGCTTGCTGTTGGCATGCCAGGATAGATTCCCACCAAGGTTTGTTTCTGCCTGCCCAGGGGTGCTTGCAGGAGCTTCGAACCAGAATTTTCCAGCTGAGCTGGCACAGCTCATTGTAATCTTGTAATAACAAAGTTCAGAATAATTATGTGCTTGAATTACTTACTAATAGATAATAATAATTAATGATAATTAGCAATTGTAGCTTGGAAGGAGATAAAGTGTGTGTACATTGCATGGGGTGTGCCAGAAGCTCTCTCAGATCCAACTCAGGCCCTTTCATTGCCCAGAGATCCGCAGGGCTGGTGCTCAGCTGCAGGACGAAGCTGTGCAATCCCTGTGCAGGGATCTGCTGCAGCCCGAGGCACGGAGCTCCCAGAGCACCCTTGTGTTGAACACGCTGTCCTGGGAACGCACCGAGGTGATCTCCAGGCCTGGGCCAGACGGAGCAGACACTTTGGGTATGTCTCACCAGGGAGTAGCTCTTGTATCAGAGTTCCCTACAGGGGCAGAGATAGCTAACGGAGAAGTGCTTTGCCTCTCCCTGCCCTGGGGAGGGTTTTATTGGCTGTTGAATTTGTTCTCTGGAGAACTAGGAAGGGGATACAGTCCTCTGAAGCATGCATGAAGGAGAGGAGGGTATGGGAGGGGGCCATAGATCTAACATTACAGCAGCAGGGCAGCAGGCGTGTGACTTAGGGTCTAGTCTGGGGTGAGTGTTGGAACACAACCTCTTTGTTTTCCAGCTCTGGTGACAGTCCCCAGCATGGGCTATGCTCTAGTGCAGGAGCCATTTGTGCCTCCTCACCCTGTGGCAGTGAGGAAACAGGTAAGCACAAGGCAGATTTCCTCAGCTCTGTGTTCCCCGTGTCAGAGGTTGGTTGGGGAGAAATGTGAGGAATCCATATATTAAATTTGCAATGGAGGCACTTGGCTCCCACAGTTGTGGATCTGTGACATCTGTTTCTGGCCTTTTCCCAAGGAGGATGGCTCCATTACCATGGAGAACGGGATAATTGCTGTCTGCCTGGACACGATGGGGCACCTGACCTCGCTTCAGCTGCTGGACTCGGGGAGGTCTGTGTCACCCAAGTGCTGTCCCTGAGCTCCTCAAACCTCTCCCAGGACTTCTCACTGCCAGTGCTTCTGATGCTGCTGTTCCCCTGTTCCACTTTCTTTCAGAGAGTCAGTCCCAGATGGCTGCTATGCCAACCAGTTTGCACTCTTTGATGATGTTCCCCTCTACTGGGATGCCTGGGATGTGATGGATTATCACTTGGAAACCAGGTAAGGGAGCAGTGCATGCAGCACATGGATTTTGGCTTTGCCCGGAGATTCTTGCCTCCCTGTCAGTCCTAGCTGTAAGAGAGCATTCACTCTGGAGAAATGAGTGCCTGCTGTGTGGGTGACTGCATTGGGATTTGGGGAGCCTGGATCTACCAGGCTGAGACCATGTCTGCTTTCATTCCTTTCTCTAGGAAGCCAGTGACAACGCTGCTGAAGCCTTTGGAAATCACCCTGGCTGGGGCCCTGCGGGGGAGTGTGAGGTTCTCCCTGCAGGTGGGGAAAAGCAGCACCTTAACCCAGGAGATCATCCTGGATGCCGGGTGCCCGTACCTCCGCTTCCTGACCCAGGTTTGGCCCGTGGCTGCTGTGTGATACTAACATCCTATGCAGCTGGGAACTGGGGAGCTGAACCTTGTGCCTGAATTATATCCCCCCTCCCTGCTTTCTTCCCTCGAGTCCCCTGCTACCTGTCCTCCTCTGCAGAAACCAGCCCAAAGCTGGGGGTCCCGAGGGCTGAGGGTGGAAGAGGGGCCCACCAGTACACCTGTGTTGAGACCCTGGTGTGTTTTTGTTGTAGCTGAGGTGGACTGGCTGCTGCACACCGGGACACGAGAACTGCAGTCTCTGCCTGTCAGTCCCCCATGGTGACGTGCTTCTGCTGCCTCATTTAGGTTGAGTGGAAGGAGGCTCACAAGTTCCTGAAGGTGGAGTTCCCTGTGCAGGTCCGGAGCACAAACGCTACCTACGAGATCCAGTTTGGACACCTGCAGCGGCCAACGCACTGGAACACGTCCTGGGACTGGGCTCGGTTCGAGGTGAGCAGGGAGCTGCTCTGGTCCCAGGGCCCAGCTGCTCCTGCTCCGGGCAGCAGCTCCCTGTGCTGAATACATCCCCTGGTGCCTGCTGCAGGTGTGGGCTCACAAGTGGCTGGATCTCTCTGAGCATGGCTTTGGGGTAGCTCTGCTGAACGACTGCAAATACGGGGCATCAGCCCACAGGAACATCCTCAGCCTCTCCCTGTGAGTTAGGTATGGGTGAGGGGGGAGCTGCTGTGGGTACTCCACCTTCTGAGGTGTCTCTTGGAAGTCAAGGCAACACCTGCTCCTAAATGACTTTAGTTAACAAGGAAATAGTCTGGTGGGTGGCTGTTTTCTGAGAATTTGGCTGACTTCCATTATCTTAGTCAGTTAGAACTAATTCCTGTGAACTGTGCTCAAAGATAATTGAGGAGAGATCAGATTCATATTTGTAGCAGGTAGCTTTTCTGTTGCTGACCAAAGCACACCCCAGGAAGGGAAGCTTAAGGAGAGGAAAGGAACAGGAGTGTTCATGTTACGGGTGCATACAAAGCTAAAAGAAACTATTAAAGTTTGACTCTTATCAGCCACAATTTTCACAGGATGACAGCCAAGATTTTTAGCTTCTGGGACTGTCCAGGGTCTGTTTGCTGTTGCATGTTTGCTTCCACTTCAGGGCCCAGCCTCGAGGTAGCAGGGAAAGCAGTTGTCTTATCACAGTGCTCTGGCTCTGCTCTGGGTGACAGTGGGTGCTGCCAAGGTCTCACTAACCTCATGTTGCCTTAGGCTGAGAGCACCCAAGTCCCCTGATTCCATGGCATACATTGGGCACCACCAGTTCACCTATGCTGTGATGTCTCACCAGGGATAGTGACAGGTAGAGCTAGGCCCCATGGGGACATGCAGGGTGGGAGATGCTCCAGTGAGCCTCGGGGTGGGCATGCTCCTGGCTGTGCATGTACAGAGGCTGACTAGAGAGAGGTTCTTGTGCTGCAGGCTCCTTCGAGGAGGCAGGTGTGATTCAGCAGGCCTACAACTTGAATTTCCCCCTCCACGTGGTCCCGGCCAGCTGTGCCCAGTGCCCAGCCTGGAGTGCCTTTTCTGTCAGCTCACCTGCCATCGTGCTGGAGACTGTCAAGCAGGCAGGTGCTGGGGTAGAGGAAAGGAGGGCGGAGGGGCTAAAGGTGCTGCTGTTGAGCAGGGCTTGCTCTTTCACCCACAGCGAGTGGTGGTCAGGCTCAGCTGAGCGCAGCAACTTGTGCTGGAGAGGCTGTGCCTGTCTCATCTGTCTGAACTCCCCCAAAGGCCGAGGACAGACCTGAGGCTGTGGTGGTTCGGCTCTACGAGGCCCATGGCAGCACAGTCACCGCCTGGCTCCAGACCTCCCTCCCCGTTAAGGAGGCGATGCTGTGAGTCCACGCCAGAGGGCTGGGAGTGCGTGGGGGTGATCAGTCCCTTCAGCCTTGTGCTTTGCCTCCCAGCTGTGACCTCCTGGAGCGTCCGATTGCACAGGGCCACCTGCTGCTGGAGCCACGGGGCCTGAGGCTTTCCTTCACGCCCTTCCGCGTGCTCTCTGTCCTCCTGCTCCGGAGCCACTGACACCAGACACCACCCCTTGCCGATGCTGCAGCCACCCAGACCAACACCGTGAGCTCTAATCGGAGACTGAGCTGTTCCCGATCCCAAGAGCTGTGCAAGGCAGCAGTTCCAGGGAAGGGCAGTGTCCCCTTGCCCTGCACCCAAGTGTCAGAGAGCAGCGCTTGAACAACCCCACTCCTCAGGGAAGGAGGACAGCTGCCCACTGCCCAGCCAGGGTAGGTGGTCTTGAGTGAGTTCTGAGCTCATTTAAGTGTGGACAGGCTGATGGCCCTGCACAGGCTCTGCTCCAGCCAGGGTTTGGGGAGCAGCAGCTTCCACAGTGACTCCCATGTCTCAGCCTTCATCTCGTCTAGCAGTGAGTGTAAAACACAATTCACTCCTTCCCTTCTCCCTCTGCCTGCCCCTTGCACTGCCCTTGCAGAAGAGGAAACACAAAAAAATCAGGAGAATTAGATAAAAAAACAAGAACCAGTCTGTTTTCTTAACTTGTTGTAGTTGCTCTTTTAGTGTCTGCCTGAGCAGAATCTCACTCCTGGCACTCGGGAGGCTGAACTTACCTTTATTTTAGGGGATGAGGTGGAGGGGAAGTCTGCTCCAGCCCCTGAGACAGATGCTGGCACAAAGGGATTTATTGTTCGCATGAAAAGGCATGCACAGTGATTTCTACACAAAATACTTTATTAGCTAAAAACAGTGACTGGATCAGCAGCCAGAAAGGGAAGAGGCAGAGGGAAGAGTCAGAGTCCAGCACAACGTGTGATCCTGGCCCTTTTTCCCCTCAAACGCCTGTGGACAGCAGGAAGAAGCCCCATCACCAGCTCAGCTTCTCCCTCCCACACTGGGATGATGCCACAGTAGCAAGTTAAGTGTGAGCACAGGTATAGAGCAGCTCCATTTTCACTAGCACTAACCCTGGTCTGTGGCCAGGCTCTTGGCCCCTTAAATGCCTCTCATTTGGTGGCAGCAGGTGACACTCACACGGCAGGGGCTGCACCTGGAGAAAGAAGGGGGAAATGAGGAGTCACAGGGCAAGGGGGTATCCAGCTCTGCCCCATTGGGCTCCTCTCTTGCTTTTTGGCACCCCTTCAGTCCCCTTGCCACAAGGGACCTCTGCCACAGCCTCCACATGTGCACCAAAGCCATAGGGACTGCCAGTCTCACCTTTGTCCTTGCGAGCAGATGTCCGACGGCTTCTTCTGACACTTGGAGGCACCTCAGGCAAGGCTGGAGCAGCAGGTCCCTTCCTCCTCCCGCGAGCACGTCCCTTCCTTGGCCTGTCAGCCTCCTCTTCCTTCCCTTCCTCCTTCTCCTCTGACTTCACTGCAGCCCTTTGGCGCTCTTTTGGGGCACGTCGGGTGACCTGGGTGGGCGTCAGAGCCGGGGCTTACCAAGACGGGAAACTCCACACAGGAAACTCCATGGGAAACTCCATGTAGGACCATCACCATGAACTCGTGAGCAGCCCGAGCAAGGCATGGGCAATAGGACAGCCACACACAGACACAAAACTGCTCACCCTGGGGCTCGGTGCCTCGGGGTCTGCCTTCAGCTGAGGGCTCTTCTTGCGGGGCGTCTTGCGGGGTCTCTGCCCTGCACAAGAGGATGTGCCCAGGTTAGGTGGGGTGAGGGAGGAAGAGGCAGAACCTGCACTCCCGTGGCACAGGGAGCTCGCAGGGATGCTGTTCTGAGTAAGGAACTACAGGATGAAAAACCATCCAACAGCTGCACTCAGGCAGGTTTGGGTGCTGGTAGGAAGCCTTGGTAGGACAGAATGGCTTCTGTCCCTTGGTGCTAACGACTGACACAGGCCTGTCAGCACCCCAGAGAGAATGGGTTTGCTTCTGCCTGTGTCCTTGTGCTGCATAGCAAGACAGGCTCCAGCCCTCCTGGAGCAAGAGTGGGTCCCACAGGAAGGGGAGAGGAAACTCACCTTTGGGAGCCATGGGACCAGGCTCTCCCTGTAAGGAAGGGATAGAGCATTGACTGGGGTGCAGTCATTCTGCAGGCAGCAGCAGCAGAATCCCTGCCCCTTCTCCATCCTGCAGGCACTGCAGTGAGAGGGAAACAGCCACATTTCCCTGGGAAGGCAGGGGAGTTGGGCTTGCTCTGCAAACCCTTGGCACAGGGACTCTGCCATCAATCCCTGTATCAAGGCCCCAATCACATGGCACAGGAGGGAAGATTAGGGCTGCTAGAGCACCCAAACCCCCTCCATCAGCTCCAGATTGCTCACCATCCATTAGCTGGCTGCCCACCACACAGGAGGTCCTTCTCACCTCCATGCCTGGCAGCTTGATGGAGAGAGGGACCTCCAGCCACACAGTGTAAAGGGAGTCTCAGCAAGCAGAAAACAGGACAGTGTCTCCTTGGAGGAGTGGTTTGAGAGCTCCCCAGCTCCAGGCAGCAGCCCCAGGCTCCTACCTGGAACCATATGGTCCTGCCATTGCGGTCACGCAGGGAGCTCATGCCAGGCACCAGGTAACACTGCAGCCAGTCCTTGAAGGCAGCGTAATTATCCGAGTGCTCGGGGTCCAAGAGCTCTGCGAGGGGAGACAGGGCAAGGACAGAATCAGAGCAGAAGCCGTGATCACTGTGTCAGGGTGCCCCCCCCAACCTCCTGATGCTGAGCTTGCAAAGCCCTGGCTCCCCTGCCAGCCCCATCCCCCAGCTGCCTGTCTTGTCCCCTCACCTGCCGCAATGACCTCCTTGGGCACGGTGTGGCACAGCTCCAGGAGATCTGGGTTCTCTTGCTTCAGCTTCACCTTCTTGCTCAGCGTCAGGGAAGCATCCTGCAGGCATGGAGAAGGGCAGAGAAGTCACCTGCCAGCTAACTCTGCTGCCTTGGCTTCTCTCCTCCCATCTTCTTCCCCATCTCTTGCCCTCCAGCACATGAGCTGCCACACTCTCCACACACACGATAGCCCTGAGCTCACCACACTCTAGGCTTCCAGCTTAGCTACAAACACATGAAAGAGGGCTAACACACAAAAACACCAGCAGCACGTTGTGTAGTTTGTTTTCAGGCTTAAAATAGCCACTTCCTGTCCCCTGAGGCCACAAGGTCAGCCTTGGGCTTTACTGCAGCCTTTCCCTTGGAGATTTTAAGCTTGCAAGGTGTTTGTTTCCCTCACCTCTTCCTCTTCACCCACCCCAAAAACACTTGTAAGACTTCCTTAGGGCAGAAGACTGGCAGAGCTCATCATGAAGGGCCACAGGTAACCAAATCCCTGCTTCTGGCATCTGCCTGGAAACCTGCTGCTTTCTGAGCCTGTGAAAGCACCTGGTATTCCCACCTTCCTCCTCTCCTGCTCCTGCTCCTTCAGGGCCTCCAGCACAGTCCGAGCTTTTTCAAAGGGAGGGATCTTCAACCTGAGAGAGTTACACAAGCCTGAAGCCTGGCTTCTGGCACTTCCAGTGTCCACCAGGTGAGGAGGCACAGCCGGCTTAGCCAAGGAGCTGTCATGCTCCAGCAAACTCTTAGAGACTAAACCTCCGTGGCAGGTCAACGGGTGCTGAACCCACCTTACCTGTAGAGGATCTCAGCACGCAGGTAATTCCCAATTCCATTGAAATACTTCTGGTTTAAGAGGACCTCACAGATGGGCTTGTCAAAAGCCCTGTCATCCAGGTTCTTCAGCACATTCTCCCTGCAAGCGAGCGCGGGCCATCAAGAAGAGTCACCAGGACATGTCTCTGCAGGAAAAGCAGCCAAAACCAAGCAGGGGGCATTCCTCAGGACGCTCACCTGAAGGCCTGGTACTCGGAGACGACGCAGGGCCCGCGTTCGGGCTGCCAGGCATCCCCCAGGCGCCAGGACCCGAAGCGCCGGGGGTCGACGAAGCAGAGGGCGCGCGGGGGGCTCTCCCGGGTGAGGAAGCGCAGGTGGGCATGGCGGGGCAGCTCGGCGGCGGGGCACAGCCGGAACGACCCCGACATGCCGAAGCGGAACACGAGGTCCTGCGCGGGGGGGCCGGCGGCGGGGTCCAGCGCGCTCAGCGTCAGCCGCAGCTCCTTGCCCCGGGCAATGGCCGAGATGCTGTAGGCCTCGCTGCGGAAGGGCACCTCCGGGCCGCGGCCCACCGCCGAGCGCTCCACGCCGCCCGCGAACACCAGCGCTCCGCACGCCCCGTTGATGAAGCGCCCGGCCAGGTGCAGCTCCGGGCACTCGGGCATGGCCGCGACCGCTCAGCGCAGCCCCAACCCACTGACGGCGCCTGCAGGCACGGCCCGCCCCCATTGGCTGCGCGGAGGGCGGTGCGCGCTCCCATTGGCTGCGCCGCGGTCGGTGCGCGCTCCCATTGGCTGCGCGGCGATACCAGAGGTTGGTGTCCCACCGAGGCGGTCCCGCCGCGGGGAGATGTTGCACAACGCGGGGATGCAGCGGGACACGGCTCAGCTTTGTCACCGAGACTTTATTGGAGCTGCCCCGAGGGCCTGCGGAAACCCAGAGGGAAGGGAAATGTCCTTCTCCCCAGCCAGGAGCACCAATCTGGACTCCCAGCTCAGTGTCTCAGCCTCCCGCCGTGGCCCTCTCCTGGCTCCTCAGAGAAGGGTGTTCATCAGGGCCTGGGCCTGCTTCAGCTCTGCAGAGAGAGGACGGAGATGTGGGGGAGCTGTTGGTATTGCAGCATCCCTTCCAGAGTGTGCCTCTCGTAGCATCTCCCCCTGCAGAATCCCCCAAGGAGGTCCCCACTGCCACCCCTCCTGGCGCCTCACCTGCCAGCAGCACCCAGAACTTGTTGGCCGAGAGTGTCACAGGCACAGCCGTCATCTTCTCACGCTGGCTGTCCCACACGTTGAAGGTCAGGTGCACCACGGGCTCATTGACCTCCTGCAGCTCGCTGGAGCTGAGGGTGTAATCCACCCGCCAGCGCACTGAGCCCAGCTGGCTCACTAGGGTGGGCAGTGGGATGGTGTCAGCACCCCGGCTCACTCCAGCAGGGTGGCACCGACCCCACAGCCCCGGTGAGACCCAACACCGCACTCACATCGCAGGCTGCAGGCCCGGAGCCTGTCCTGGAGAGGGCTCTGCTTCTCCTCATAGGAACGGCACAACCCGCTGGCATGCTCTGCTCATGAGGGGACACAAGAACCCCCTCTGCTCACCCCAGACCTGCAGTTGCCAAGCCCCACCAAGGCTCCTGAGGAGCCCTCAGGGACTGATGGCACAGAAGGAGGTGATAGAGGACAGCATGGCAGCCAGCCTGCCCTCCATCTGGGTGTGAACTGTCAGGAACATCCCACCAAGTCCGGCTCATGGTGCCACTCTGAGGGTTTCTCTTACCTTTGGGCAGTCCCAGCTGCTGCAGCTCGCTTGACAGAGACTCGCTGTCTACATTGTGCTTGGCTGCACTGGAGAGGATGAAGCCAAGGACAGCGATGGTCGCCTTCACATCCCCTGACTCTGCAGAGGGGAGGAAGGGTGAGCTCTATCACCTTGGGAAGGCATCCCCAGACACATTGCTGCCCACCCCCGGAGCACGGCTCCATCGGGGGATCGTGGTAAGGACAGAAGGGCTCACCTAACTTCGCATCTGAGGTCAGCTTCAGGATCTTGTCATACTGTGGGAGAGCAGAGTGTCACAGTAAACACCAGCTAACACACTCACTACCAGTTATTATATTATTACTACTAGTAGAGGCCGGTAGCGTTCTTAACACTGAGGCTTCCATGAAGAACACGAGATTAATTAATGTTGCTGATTATGCCATTGTACTGTTGAAACACTTGGCCTCCACTGCGGTAGCCCCACACTTACCTCGATGGCCTCCCCCAGCAGGTCCCGCAGCACCTGGGCGCAGATCAGCTTCAGCTTCACCGAGGACTGCGGGGGAGAAGGAGGGTGAGCAACGGGACCGCGGCAGCCGGGGGGCGGGCAGGGTGCGGCGGGGGCCGCGGGCACTTAACTATTTTGGCCAGGGTGCTGATCTCGGCCAGCACCCAGTCGGGGCAGTCCAAGTCCCCGCAGAAGCGGAACCGCTGCGGGGGAAGAGGCGGTCAGAGCCCGCAGCAGGCTCTGCACGCCCCCCCCGCTCCCCGCCGCCGACCCCGCTCCCCACCATGTCGCCGCCGCTCCCCGGTCCGC
>VYXF01005527.1:94153-107241 GCA_013397295.1 Polioptila caerulea | reverse complement strand
CCGGGCACAAGAGAGGGTCGGGAAGGGGACGGGAGTCTGGGGAGCGGGACCCGGGGCGCCCGCGGAGCCTCCGCGCACCCGGCCCTGCCCGACTGAGCGCCCCGCGCGCCCAGGGGCCGCAGCC
This sequence comes from Polioptila caerulea, assembly GCA_013397295.1. Lineage (NCBI taxonomy): Eukaryota > Metazoa > Chordata > Aves > Passeriformes > Certhiidae > Polioptila > Polioptila caerulea. Next base: position 107,117 of record VYXF01005527.1, on the reverse strand, counting down.
TCGTGACTTCCCAGGCCCGCCAATCCCGGCCCGCTTTTCTCCGCCCTGGCCAATCACAGCCGCCCTTTTCCTCCGGGGGCGGTCCCGCCAGGCCCGGCCCGCTCGGCGCGGCCCTTCCTCAGCGCGGCGTGTCCCCGCTCGCCTGAGGCGCCGCTTTGGGAGCCGGCAGAGCCGTGCCCCCGCCCGGGCAGGGGCCGGGAGAGCCGCGTTCAGGTGCCGGCCGGGAGATGTCGCAGGGACACGGGGAGCGGGCGGGCAGAAGCGCGGGAGCGGGCCGTGAGGGGCAGCGGGGTCGCGGAGGCGGGAACGGGCGGACTGGGACTGGCGGGGGCGGCCGGGCTCTGGGGCATAAACAGCGTGAGCGGGGGTGGACAGAGCGGGCAGTGAAATCAGGATTTGTGAGAGCTGAAGTCTCATTGAGGGGTTAATACCGACCTGGGGAGTGAAATTCGGATTGTGCAGCTGAAATAAAACCCTCGGCTTGCCTGAAATAGAGACAGCAGTGCTGGAGAGGAGGTAAAAATTGTGGTTGGTGTTAAAAATGAGAAGCTGACTCAGCCACTATTCAAGCAGTAATTCAATCTGTTTAGTGATATGGTAAAGTATGAGCAAAACAGCGCTGGGTAGAGTGGTGGAGGTTTTCGCCTCCAACTGCACACTGATTGCTGAGGCTTGCTGGTATTTATATGTACATTCATAAGCTTTCTCAGCAGTTTCTGTTTTGAATTTTTACATCACAATTCTATACTTCAGGATCGTAAATCTATGACAATGATATTTAATTCCTTTAAATTTCTGTACTATATTGTGATCCATTCCTCCCAGGATATACATCCCAGGATGTGAATCCCAGGATGTGAGGTGCAACTTCTATTTTCTAGGACCATTAATGTTATGATAGTAATGTCCAACTTCCCTTTGTCAAAACCATTAGTCAGCGAGTTGATGTCCATCTTCCTTTCTCAAGCTGTTTTTTTGACTGTTTAGTTAGGAACTTGGGATAGGCCCACTTCCCTCTGTCTAAACCTTTTATACATTCTAAAGCTATAGTTTTAAAAATCCTTAATACAAAGCAATATTCTAAAATTATACTTCAAAGGCTCTTATTACAAAAATCCTTAAGGCTTTTTAACAAGCAGAAAGTTCTTGTCAAAAAGCAACACCCTAAAGTTATAATTCAAATACTCTTACTACAAAAACAACTTAAGATCTATAATAATTAATTGTGAACAAAGGATTTGTTCAAAGGCCTTCTTCCATGCTTTGCTTTCCTCAGCTGTTCATTAGAACTCATCTTTATAACTGTGCCATGGCCATGCTCCACATATCTCACAATTACAAATACACAGGTTACCTTTATTTACCTGACACAAAACACAGCTTTGTATGTCACACTGGGGAGAGGCAAAGTACAGATCCTGGCACTGAGGCTGGAATAGGCACTGCAGAGCCAGAGGTAAAGCAGCACAGGGCTTGGTCTGAAATAAAGACTCTGGGGCACTCAGCATGCCCAGCAGGAGCTGCAGTCAGGGGTGAAGGGCTGGAGCTGAGAGAAAGCCTGAGGGGCAGGGTTGGGGCTGGAACAAACACTCCAGAGCAGGACCTGAAATCAAAGCCCCTGTGCTGGAAGGGGAAGCACTCTGGGATTAGAGAAGCAGCTGTGGGGCTGGCATGCACATTCTGGCCTTTTTGACTCCCCAGCAGCAAGGTTGTTATCCCAGAGCAGGAGAGGACCAAGCCCAGCCTGCTGGCACCAGTGGGAGCAGCAGAGGTGGCTGTGGTGGTACTGGGGCCCAGGGCAAGGCTGCCCAGGAGGGAGGAGGGGTCAACACCACCCCCACAGCAGACACACATCCTTCACAACTGGGTTCCACGGTCTACAAATGGTTTATTTAAGATACAAAATCATTCCCTTACACACCTGAGTCTGCACTCTGCTCAGGGAGCACCTGGCAGCTGCTGCCACAGGATCAGGGAGAGCTTCTCAGCATCTCCTTCCCACCTACAGCCCCTCTCCAAGCTCCCCCCACGTGCTGCCGCTTCACTCCTCAGGCAGAAGTGCTTTGCCACTCCAAGTGACCATCCTCAGGGTCCTGCAGGGGAGAGAGAAGTCACTTTGCACACCTCCAGTGAAGGCAGGAATGAGGGTCCCTTCCCTCCAGCTCCCCCCAGCTTTCTCCAACCCCAGAGATCATCACCAGGTAGCAGAAGAACCTGTCTGGGACCTGCACAAACACCAGCTCCCAGGCACAGAAAAGAATCCAAGGGATGCAAAGGCCACTCACCTCTGTCCAGAACTCCTGGTTATCCATTTCCAACGTCTGGGTCCCCACTTCAGGGTCTCTTCTGTCCCAGAGGGCTCTTCCATCCTGCCAGCCCAGCCTCTTGGCCCCCAGGCACTGGGGAGGAGAACACAGGGACTGCAGCCTGACCTGGCCCCCCAGAGTGCCTCAGGCCACCCCAGCCAAGGGCCCAGGGCTGCTGGCCCAGCCCAGCAGGCAGAGCTGGCCCTTACCACGAGCACAATGGGCGCAACGATGATGCAGAGGCCACCGATGGCCATGAGGGCCACTCCGTAGGCTGGGAAGCCTGGCTGGGCCCAGGGACGTTCCAGGGTGTCCTCTGGAGCAGAGCACAGGATTTAGAGTCTGCAGCAGCCAGATCTGCCCAAGGGGTGTCAGCCACCCAACTCTGCTCCAGGGCAAACACATGGGATATAATAATCACTGTCCCACACCCTTCGTGCCTTTTCCTCCCATCCTACACCAGAAGCTCTCCAACCCCAATCCCCCAGGCTGTGCAGAGGGAAAAGGGCACAAGTGTGAGTAAAATTTTATTTTCTGGTCACCTCCCCAGCCAAGACATCTGACCCTCTCTTCACACAGGGGAGCAGGATCTGCTTAGCTGTGGATTTACTCTGCCCACAGTGGAGGCATGGGGCCTGTGGAGCTCATGGACCCAGGTCCCAGAGGGGAGCTTACCTCCCACAGAGAAAGAGAATGGATCCACAAGGATGTCAGAGTCAGCCAAGGCCTGGTTGGGCCCAACCGAGAACACAAGTGTCTGCAAAACTTCCACGCTGGTCGGAGCAGGGTGATGGAAGATCATGTTCCCATGGCAGATCAAGGAGCCAGGCCTGCAGACAGGGTTGGGAAGAGCTTCGGCAGCTGCCAGTCCCACCACGACCCCACAGTGGGATGGGGGGCACACCCAGCCTCCTCCCAGAGGGCTTGGCTCAGTAGGAGGAGATCTCTGCACTCAGGGAGCCGAGGCATGCAAGGGACACCCCTGGAGGTCCAGCAAGCCACCACTGATACAATGGGTTAATGCCCGACCTCGGCTTCCTCTGCAAATCCTTCTGTAGCCAAAACTGTGCCCCCATCAGCCACGGGCTGTGGGCTGATATCTGCAGGGAGACCTCCCTGCCGCTGGACACCCGTGCCCCAGCAGAGCCCCCGCTCCCACTCACAGGAATTCTGTTATCATCACTTTCAGGAGGGTTGGGTAATCCCTCAGGGCTCTCATCACCTGGAAGAAAGGTTGTGCTCAGCTCCCCACCAGCCTTTGGGGGTGTTTGGACACCCCAAAGCAGCCCCTCTTCCTCCCGCAGCTCTTCTGCCCCGCTGGCAGGACCTTAATCCCCTCTTCCCACCAGTCCCATTCCTACCGCATCACCAAGGTCCCTGGAGAGATTGTGGTGCTCGTCAGAGAGGGGATCCTGGAGCTTCTGGCTGAAGTTTCTGTTGGTGACCAGGAAGGAGAGAGGGTACACATGCAGACCAAGCTTGAAGCCTGCAGAAGCGAGAAACAAGTGCTGGGTGTGCAGATGTGGCAGTGACCCTGCCCACAGCACACCCAGGGACTGTCCTTACCCTCCACTGAGAGGGATGTCAGGTCCATGGAGAGGGCTGAGAGCCCAGTCAGGGCTTCCAGAACCTCCGTAATGTCAGCATGGACAACTGTGTCTAGGTAGAGGTCTCCAGTGATCTCCGTGCTCCCATGGAGGTTTCTGAGGGCAGAGAAAAGCTCTGAGCAAGGCCGGAGGCTTGGGGCCCAGCTCCAGCACCTTTACTGGGGGTTTTCCCCTGAGAGCCCACAGAAGGTGCTCAGTTACACTTGGGTCCAGCTGCACAGCCCCTCCCAGCTTTTCCCATCCTCTCCATCCTTAATTAGCACAGCTGCAGAGGGCACAGGAGAGAGTGAAGGTCATGAAAATTCAGATGTTGGCAGAGGAGCAGCTGCATCCCACACCTGAGCTGCGAGATGGTGAAGTTCTTCACATGGTAGAGGGCACTGACAGATGAAATTACCTAGGCAGAGAGAAGACAACAGGTCACACCTTCCCTGCTCAGCACAGGTCATTCCAGCACCCCAGCAGCCTGTGCCCATTCTCCCAGCATCTCCCTTTGGGAGAGCCCCCAAGGCTTGGCATACCTCCCGGATCAGCCTGTCCAGATGATCCATCGTGCTCATGCCAAGCTGGGAGCCAGTGAGGGAGATGGACAGCTTCTCTGGGTCCAGGTTCTCCAGGCTGAAACCTAAGGGAGTGTGGAGGAGTTGTGCTCATAACTGTTCCTCCAGCTTCCTTGGGAGATATTGCTCAGCCTCAAGCTCCTCCATGGCCACACACCAAAAGGAGAAAACAGCAGGGCAGCTGAGTGAGGGGGAATTCCTTTGGATGTGGGAAGGGCTCAGGATGTACCATTTCCCAGCACAGGAGAGCTGGGGCACAGAGAGGAGGCCAGGGGGTCGAGCAGAAGCACTGGCCCACAGAGGTCCAGCTGCTTCAGATGTGCCCTCCACCACCCTTAACATCCTTACAATGCTTGCACACAGGCCAGGAGAAGGGATGTTAAGTGAAGGAAGAGCCTGGAATCCAAACTGTGCAGGTTTTGGCTTTGACAGAGGCACAAGGAGGTGCACTTGGCACTTGCTGCACTTGGCAGCAGCAGCCCTGGTGTGGGAAGATCTTCAGGACTTACCACCAGACTGGACAGACTGGGGCTCCAGCTGCCAGCTGAGGATGCTCCTTCCCTTGCTTGCCTCCGTGATGACTGTGCGGATGAGGTGGGAGTTGGTGGGAGCAGGAACATCCCCCTGGAACAGAACCTCCCCTCGCACCACCACTGAGCCATTCCTGGCAGAGAGAGACAGGACACAGTGGGCAGCCTGCCTGAGTTTTGTTTTTTCCAGGTGCATTAATGCAGGAATTCAGGCAGGGATCTCTCAGGATCTGATGACACCAGGGAGGGAGCGTAGCCCCTCACAATGACCTGTCTGGAGCATTTTGCTGGGCAAACCCTTCCCTCCAAGCCAAACCTGCAGCAGCTTGGAAAAAAACAGTGACCACTGCTTCTTCCAGCAGGATCAATCTTTACTACACACGCTAAAGTATTTATCTGTTTCTACTGTGGGAAAGGTTAAAAGAAGTCCTGAGAAGTTGTGAGGGGAAAGACAAAACAGCCACACCACCAAACACTGGTTGGAGCAGACCTTTCTGCCCTTATCAGCCATTCCCTCAAACATCCACCCCCAGCATTCTGGGAGGCAAAGGAAAAACATCCACACATGGTGTTTATGGCTGTAGTCATTGCCCTGCTGTGCACCTTTCCCAAGAGACCAGAGAGTCTTTATCAAAGCTGAGTGTAACAAGCTGCTCTCCCGTTGAGGCCAGGGTGGGCACCGCAGGCCACTGCTGCTACAAATCCCAGCCCTGCACAGCAGCTGCACACTCACCTGAACTCAAGGACATTGGCCTGCAGGAAGCTCTTGTAGCTGGACAGCATCTGGTTTAGCTGGAAGACAGAAGCACCTGGGAGTTAAGAGCAGACTTTCCAAGCTCCCCCATGTGAAGGGGAAATGTTCCAGCAGGTGGGCAATAAAGAGAGGGAAGCCAGATCAGCCTGCTCAGGGGAGGGCACACTGGTACCCCGGGCAGTGCCAGCCCTGTGGGAATGGCTGGGGATGAGCTGGGATACCCAGAGCAGCCCCCCACCTGCCTGGGAGGGAACACCCCAGCAACAACACAGTGTGCCAGGGCCCTGCTGGCTGCCAGAGGGGAGGGCAGCCCAGTGCCACCTCAAGCCAAGCCCCAGTGCAGCAGTGCCAGGGCTTTGCCCACCTCCACCATGCCCAGGTGGGCACTCAACCAACCAGAGGCTGATGCAGCACACAGGCTCCTCAGCCCAGCAGGGCCTGGCACCAGCCTGCAGCCCAAAGTGCCAAATGTGTCCCAGCCACCTCCAGCACCCACCATCAGTGTCACATCCGCCTTCAGCTGCCGGTAGCTCTGCGAATTCCTTCTGCCCAGGGCCGGGGTGTAGGCGATGCCCAGCAGCCGGAATTGCAAGGGCAGCACGTGCACAGGCTGGCTGGTAAAGGGGAGGCTGCAGGGGGTGGATGCAGGGAGTTCTGTCCCTCTGGAGCCAGGTTTGCCCTTCATCACTGGATCAGTGGGGCTGAAGGTCTCTCTGGTGGCTGCAGGGAGATGCTCCATGGCTCTGGAGGAGAGCTGGGAAGTGCTCGAGCCACTGGGCATGCCATGGGCATCAAGGGTCACTCCTGTGGGCACAGCCGGGGTCTGGGAGCTGAGCAGGGAGCTGGCTGCACACCCAGCTCCAGAAGTCGGCAGGCAGGAGGGAGATGTCACAGTGCTGGTGGTGGCAGGGTGGTGCCCAGGCTCAGAGCCATGCTCCAGAGCTGGCTTTGTGGAGCAGGGGGGAGGCATAGAGCCTGGGCTGGCAGGGGTAGGCCCAGGAGGTCCTGCTGGAGTGGGAACGGGTTCCACTGAGGCTGTCCTGGCCCTGCTGTGCCTGGATTCTTCCGTCACAAACATCTGTCCAAGCTCTGGGATGGCACCAGTGGCTGTGGGGCTCATCCCACTCACGGTGAGACCTGCAGGACTCGGAGCCCTGCTCTGAGCTAGGGAGGCTCCAGGTGACAGTGGCTGTGCAGGGGGAGAAGGCCACTCCCTCTGCATCCCCGAGGTGACAGCAGGAGCCCCAGACTGCGCCGTGGGAAGGGAGGAAGGAAGCACATGCTGCCTGTGGGCACCAGGAGCTGCTGCTGTGCTGGGCAGCGATGGCAGGACTGCATCCAGGAGTGCAGAGCCATTTCCTGCAGCCTGGGCCAGCACAGCGTCCCCCGAGGGAGCAGCTTTCTCAGGCAGGGCAGTGCCAGCAGTGCCCCAGAGCCCCTCAGGGGTCAGGGCAGGGGGCAACCCCACCGTGCCAGGGCGCAGCTCGGCCCAGCCGGGTGTCCCCTGTGCTGGCAGGGCAGAGGCCACCACCTGCCCTGCCCTGCTGGGGCTCCAGGAGCCAGCAGCCATCGATGCCATCGCACTGGGGTCATTGGGGGGGATCTGAGACCCTGCAGCTGCCCCTCGGAGTGGCACCAGGGGGTTGGGTGCCACCTGCATCACTGCAGCCTCTGCAGAGGGGCCAGAAGCAGCTGTGGGGAGGGCAGGAGGGTGCAGCCACACCTGGGAGGTGGCAGGGACCCCAACAGCTGGCTCACTGCAAGCTCCGGAGGTGGCCTCAGACCCCCTCTGTGGACTCTGGGGCTCTGCTGTGCCTGCTAGCAGCTGCCCCGGGCCACCAGCTGAAGTCACTGCTGGCATCTGTGTGGCACTCCAAGAGCTGGGCCCTGCTCTGTAGAGGCCTTCCCGAGCAGGATGACGCCAGGAGCCAGAAGTGGGGACATCTTCAGGCAGGAAGAGCCCAGCTGAGGGAGCAGGCACCCTTTTACCAGGCCCCTGTGTGGGGGACAGCATCACAGCCACTGCTGTGCCCAGCCTGAGCTCTCCCCTGTCCCTAGATTCAGGCTGCCACTGCAGGGAGGTCCCAGCTGTCTGTGTGGCCACAGCCCGTGTCCCTAAGCTCTGTCCCCCAGCGCCTGTCGCAGGGCTCCCTTGCAGCCCAGGGAAGCAACCCGAGGTGAGGAGGTCCCCACACGCTGTCACCAGACCATCACCCAGCCCTGGCGGGGCGGCTGATGAGCCCAGGGGCCCCCAGGTGACAGCAGTCAGGCTGTAGGGGACAGCAGTGGCACACACACAGACGGCCAGCAGCAGGGAGGCTCTGCACCACAGCCCGCAGGCAGGCACAGCCAGGCGGGCAGCGGGACACGGTGCTGTGCCCGCAGCGCCGTCCCTCTCAGCACGGAGCATCGGTCCTGGCTGCAGGGCAGCAGCGTCTGGGGGGCTCGGGGCTCCAACCCCTCGCCTCATCTCGGCATGGGCCACAGGGACAGCGCAGCTGTGGAAAGGGACAGCAGCGCATTTAGGGTGGGGCTCTGCAGCTCCCATGCCCAGAGCTCCTTAGTAAAACACCTCCCTCCTCCCCAGCAGCCTCCCAGCTCAGGAAAGCCTGTGCCAAGCCTCAGCACCTCCTGGGGCACTCCCGGTGCAGCACAGGGTTGTAACCTGCCCTGGGCTCAGACATCACCTCATTCCCTGCCCCCAAACACTCACCCTGTCCCCACAGAGCTCCCCAAGGAGGGCCAGGCCCACCAGCACCCCTCACCTGGCAGCACCCCAGGACACGAGAGCAGCAAAGCCCAGCCAAGCCCTGGCTTTTATCCGGGTTCCCAGGGGGAGGATGTGGCTCTGTTCCAGCTGCTCCCAATTAACACACAAACTCATCTGCACTCCCCCAGGTGAAGCTGGAGGCGCTCAGCTCCCCTCTGCTTCTTATTGAGCTCTTGGTAGCAGAAGGAGGGGCTGGGCCTGCTCCTCCAGGCAGGATGATCCCCAAACCCTGCTGATGCTCCCCAAAACCCTGTTTGTGAAGCTGGGGCAGTGTTCACCTGCTGGGCACCACTGACTGGGGGTGAAAAACGTGAATCGCAGCTCTTGGCCCTTGGGGCCCGGCAGATTCTGGGCCTGATGGAGGCTCACGAGGGAGAAGGTCTCAGGGGTCCCCGCTGGATCAGCCCAGGCTGCAGCCCTGGGCATCCCACACTGCCCTGCCCAGTTTCTGATGCTCAGACATCCACCAGCACCCTCTTCCCAGGCTGTCACCCTGGGGGGTTGTGGAGGGCTGGGATGTGCTCCTGTCATGGCATCCTGGACACTGGATGTCCAGCCTCCAGGGACAGGGCAGAGGGGCTGGGCACAGCACTGGTGGCTTGTTGCAAAGGGAAGTGGGCAAGTGCATTTAGTGGGGGATTTGGGGACCCTCCAACCCCAGAATGGTCCCATTGTGCCCACGCTGGGAAGCAGAGACACAAGCAGGGCATGTCTGGAAACAAGCCAAACTCTTTTAAACCAGATGAGGCAGCTCTTCATATTCTTACCAAAAAATTAAATAAAGGGAAGCCACTTTCTTCCCTGGCACCTTCTATATGTATAAAAACAATATTATTTACAAACACTGCTTTGTGAGTCACTGTGCACAGGCATGGAGTGGTGAGGGGCAGTGAGAAGAGCAGCATCCCCCTTACCCATCCCATCCACAGCCACCCCATCCCCACAGAAAACCAGGAAGGCACCCACAGAAATCGCCCAGTAGCAAACACACCTCCTGCCAAAAGAACTAGTTTGGGTAGGGGCATTTTATCCACCCCTTCCCTCTGTTTTATTAGTTTAAAATAAATATTCCCCGTAGTGAAATAAAACATTTGAATAACCCTTGTTTTGTTCCTCCATGCCCTGCAGCAGCTTGAAGAACACCTGAGCAATGAGTTTTTAAGGCCTCTGCTGTGTAGCCTGCTGCAGCCCCCCAGGGTGAGGGGATGTCCATTAGTCTTGGCATGCCCACATCCTTCCTGGGATGCCTGTAACCCTTTGGCATGAAAGGATCCCTCCCTCCAAGCTCTGGCAGCATCACTCCCCTCTCTGCCCCTTTACCCTCCACCAAGGTGGTCCCTAAATGTGCATCTGCCATGCTCTCCTTTGGGAGAGGATCTGGGATGTAAAGTGATTTGCTTTTCTTTTCTTTAAGAGTCTTTACATCTTTCTTGCAGCCTGTGTCTTTAAAGGAAAAGACATATATAAATTACTGTATTTAAAGAAAAAAACAACAACCCAAAGCGCATGACCTGAAAGGAGCAGCTCCTTATAAAGGTAAATCCAGAACATTTGTAAAATGTCTTCATTTATAACAAAAAAACCCCTCAGTCCTGGGACTATGGAAGCCACAATTCCCTTGCCCTTGCTCTTGTGCCAGGTCTTTGTGGCACTTTAAAGGTGAAAATTCCACAGGAAGGGAATGTTTATTAGGAATGGTGTGGATAAAGCAGGAGGAGTATTCAGAGGAGAGAGGAGGAAGGGGATGTCCCTGCAGTCCCTTTTTCCAAGGCTGGATATGGTGCTGTGGCCAGTTCCACTCCTCGTGCTCCAGCTCCACTGGAACTCCAGCCAGTCCCTCTCAGCTCACCAGGATAATCACCGATGGAGGTGAGAGATGCACTAGAAGATGATCCATTCAAAGAACAGCAGCTCCAGCTGCCTTGGGGGGCTCCAGCCCATGCCTGGATAACTCGCCAGCATCCCTGTGTGTGTCCCTGGAGCACCACGGAGCTGTTCTCCACCCTGAGCAGTATCCCCAGAGGGCCCCTGGCAAGGTATCAGCGTCCTGGAGGATCTTGGTGCTGAACACCTGCCTGCAGGGCTGCTGCTGGTCTTGGCATCCACAGCTCTGGGGACTCAGGACCTTCCCATTCCCGTCCTCATTTGGCTGTTGTCCTTGGCACATTCCTCAGTGCTTCCTTTCCCTTGATCTGTCCGTGGCTGTTGCTTTGCCATCAGCTGTCAGCGTCTCCATGCCAGGGCTACCTGGAAGAAGAAGGAATGGTTAGGGAGGGCACACATCCACATCCCGAATATTACCGGCTCCAGCCCAGCGCAGGGAGTGGAGCCTCCCTAGGCAGTTCGAGCTGCTCACCCTCACATGAAATCCACACACATACACCTCCCCAGAATGACAAATCCCACGCATTCCCACAAACCCACGTGCAAGAGGAGTTACCTACTTGGAGGCTGCTGGCCAGTCTCTGAGCTTGAACCTGGAAGAAAAAAAGTTGCTGGTAATGGCCTTGAGCAGCAACAAAAGGTTACCTGGACAGAGCAGTGAAGTCACCAGCTGGATGGGACAGCCATGGGTGGCAGGTCTGACACTGTGCCCTTGGGTGGGCAGGGGTGGCCTGGAACTGACTGAAACCTCCATGATATCCACAGAATGAGTTTTCTCCCTTCCAGCTCAAACTTTCCCCCTCCACAAGCCACAGAGGAAAAGCTGGGCAGAACCCTTGGTAGGACAGGGATGCTGAGGAACCTCTGGATGTTCCCCCAAGAACAGCAGCACCTGGAGGGCAGGGGTAGCTGGAACAGCCCTGTGAGAGCCCCAGGCACCCATCCCCAGGAGATGCCAGCCTACCTACCGAGCTGCTGACGGATGGAGTTGTGCCAGTGCAGGTTGAGCAGGTCGGGGTAGATTTCGGGAAGCTGCTTGAGCGCCAGGAGCTTCAGCATGCGGGAGGTGCAGCTCTTCAGCTCCAGGTCCCTCAGGTGCTTCTCCTCGGAGAGGGTGGCGGGACGCAGCTCCACCTTGTGCTTCTGCAGCACTTGGTCCACGAAGCTCCCGGGCAGCTTCGGGAAGAGCTTCTCCTTCACCACGTGGATGGGGATGAAGATGGCTCCCGCCCGCACAACGTGGGGGAAAGGGCAAGCGAACATGAAGGTCTTCAGCTGGGAGAGCAGCTTGGCGAGGAGCACGGCCACGTCCTGGAAAGCCAGCCAGATCTCCTGGCCATTGCTGGGCTTCTGAGGACTGGCAGCCTTGGAGCCACTTTTGGCTTTGGGCATGGATTTGGGCATCTCTCCCAGCTCTTCTGCTGGCTCAGCCTTCTCCAGCCACTGGCGCAGGAGCTCCGGGGAGGAGCGGGACACCGAGCCCGAAATGGTGTCACAGAGCGAGGTGTGCAGGGTGGTGAAGTACTGCCCCGAGGGTCTCTTTGGAGGGACCTGCTTGACCACCGAGACCTTCTTCTCCTCGGGAGTGGGGGGGGCTTTGGGAAGCACGGCCTGGGGAGGGGTTGGGCAGAGGATGATGCTGAGCTGGGGGCTAGGCAGTGGGAGCAGGAGGGTGCTGGATGGAGANGGCGGGAGGGAGGGTAGCAGCTTGTATTTTTGGAACATGAAGGTGACTGAGCTCTGGAAGCTGCTTCTGTCCCCAGAGTCCACCTCAGGCATCCGAGGCTGCACACCTTCTCCCAACCCCACCTTCCCCCCTGCAGCCTCTTTCTCCTCCTTATCCTCTTGGTCCAGTGTCCCCTCCGCACACCCAGTGGGTCTCTGGGTGTCCCCAGCTTCTACCAGGCTCTTCTTGAAGCTAAGGTCCAGCACCATGTCCTCAGGGGGCTGCTCCTCAGTGCCCACCCCACCAGGGCCGTCCTCCTGAGACTCCAGCTCTTGGGGCACAGGCTTTGGCTTTTCGGGGATGCTCCTGTCACAGCTTTCCCCTTGGCTCTGCACTGCACCGCTGCCTGACCTCAGGCTGGACACCCTGGCGTCGTCTCTGATGGCAGCAGGCTCCTGGCTGCCACCCGTGTTTTGGGCTGAGGAGCCCTCCCACAGATGTTTCCTGCAGAACAGGATGGGGTCTGAGCCCTTGGCCCTCTCCAGGAGCTCCTTGTAAGGTGCCAGGCTGAAGACGTTGTGGATCACAGGCATGGGTGGGGAGGATGACAAAGCCTTGGTGTCCCTCAGGTTTTCCAGCCCCTTGCTGGGGGTCACGGATGGAGAAGGGTGGAGGAGCTCCTTGGCTGGATCCTTGAACCTGCAGGCCCTCCCTTCCCCTGGTGCCTCATGGGGGGTGTCCTGAGGGGCCAAGCTGCTGTTCCTCCTCCCTGGGTGTAGGGGCTCCTCCTCCCCTTGCCGGGGTTTCTCCCAGCTCCCTTCTCTCTTGGGAAATGTCTCGGCGAGCCCACCGGAGCCCCCAGAAAGCTTCTCTGAGGCACAGACAGG
>VYXF01005527.1:69801-93637 GCA_013397295.1 Polioptila caerulea | reverse complement strand
GCACATTGCTGACCTCTCCCGGGTCACTGGGCTGGTGTCAGGTGGCTGGAGCTTGGGCCAGGGCTCCAGGCTGAGGCTGGGGACCTCTGGCACCTTCTGCTGGCTTTGGGCAGAGGGACAACTTGCTTCCAGGAACGGGGTGCTAGGGGGTGGCCTGTACTTATCAAAGGTGACACAGCAGTGCGGTAAGGCAATGGGGGAGCCCAGCTGCTCCTTGGAAGGCAGGGCCAGGCTGGAGGGCAGCGGCAGGAGGCTGTGGTCGGAGCAGGGACCCCTCTTGTGGGGCTCGCTGAGATGCAGAGGGTGTGTGGCAGGGGGCAGGGCCCAGTTTGTCTCCCCTGGGTGCTGCTGCAGGCTCTCTGCTTGTGTTCCCATGAGCAGAGACATCCTGGGAGCCAGAAAGGAGGCGCAGGCTCCGTACACCGGCTTAGGGACTATTAGAGGAGCTGCCTTCTTCATCAACAGTGGCTTCTTCACTGGCAAGGGGCACCTGGGGCTGTCCTGCTTCTTCCTGGCCATCAGCTGCTCCTGGTTCAGGCTCTCCTTGCTCTTCTGGCTGTCCAGGGGCTGAAGCCTGGTGCCCGGGCTCTCCGGTGGGTACGGTAGGAAGCCCAGCAGTGGCCCCTCGGCTGGCACAGGCTGGCTCAGGGCACTGGGGCCGTAGTTCAGGTAGGTGGGTGCGGGGCTCCAGCCAGCCAGGGGCTGCTCAGGACCCTCGGGGCTCTGCAGCAGGCAGGCAAAGTAGGAGCCCTTGTAGTTGAAATGGTTTCCAGAGCCAGGCTGGGGCACAGGGCTGGACGTGCCTGGGATTTTGCTGGGCAGGAAGCCGGCAGCAGGCTCTGGACGAGGCAGTTTGTTGAAAATCACAGGGTCCGCAGACTGTGAGTACCGTTTTGAGGCCATTTATGCATCGGTGCCTGTGTCCCCATGGCAGAGGTGTGCTGGCCTTCCTGGATAAGAGAGAGAAAAAGCCATGAGCAAAGCAAAGTCCCCATAGCTGGCAGCCTGTGGTGGCACAGGGTGACAGAGGGCTACAACCCACACAGTGGTGGCTAACAGCTGGCCTGGAGGCCTCGCAGTCGTAGATAATCCTATAATTATAACTCAGCCAGTCTAGGCCACTAGAGAACCAGTCTAGGCTGTTAGGGAACCAGTCAAGGCCGTTAGGGAACCAGTCAAGGCCGTTAGGGACGCAGACAGCTATTGGCCAGTGAGCCAGGTGGCAACCAGATTCAGCCACTCAGGACCAGCCGTGGGGGCTTTCAGAAACTATAAAAGGGGAACTGCACTCAATAAAAATTTGTTGCTGCCGCATGAACCTTGAGTGTCGTGTCATGTGTGCATCTCAACTGCGACAAGTGGTGACCCCGACGTGACCGGCAGCAGCCATGCCGCGTGGAGAGCGGGGAGATGGAGCCCAGGGGAGAGGCAGCCGGGGAGCTGCCAGCAGCGAGTAGAGCTGCAGAGAGCCCAGATCATTGCAAACAGAAAGTGCCTGCTGGGAACATGGGGACACAAGTCACAATGGAGGAAAAGGCACTTATGCAGGTATGGACCCACTTTTTATCCAAATGTGTATAAAGTACGATGAACAGGCTCTGCAAGCCTTGCTGTCATGGTGCCAGAGCCATGGACTGGACGGAACCACAGAAGCTGCCTTTAACGTGCTGTTGGGTGTTGGGTTGCTTTCTTAGAGAATTTTTTCCCAGAAGTTGCTAGGAAGTCGATTGCTGGGTGCTTGTGGGCACTTACGAGTACTTAGAAAAGACAAAGGAAGTAGCTAAGTCAGGGAGAGGGTGGCACTGGACTACACTTCTCTCAGGGAGTTTTTTGACCCTGGGAGGGAACAGTCAGGGTTCAGTTTTCTGACTGCAGGGAGATCTCACCAGACCTCACCTGGAGCTCAGCTCAGATTTACTTTTGTGGGTCACCCGGGAGTTCAGAACCTGGTCTCTCCCGGCCCTGCCGGGAGCTGCTGCTCTGTTGCCCTGCACCCGCTGTTTCTTCAGCTTTGCTCTGGGTTTCTCCATACCATTTCTCCTATTCTCTACAGCTCCAGCTACTGACACCGAGCTTCAGTACACCTCATCCCTCGGGACTCCAGCTCACTCAGGAAAGGTGCCAGTATTAAAAAAATCTGTGACTGTTTCCTAGCGATTCGTTGTTAATGCTACAGTTATTGTTGTTATTTTGTTTATCTTGTTAGATACACTAGTATAGAACTGTTATTCCTGTCACAATATCTTTGCCTGAGAGCCCCTTTAATTTCAAAAATTATAGCAATTCGGAGAGAGAAGGTTTGCATTCTCCATTACAAGAGAGGCTCCTGCTTTTCTCTAGTAGACACACCTGTCTTCAAACTAAGATATGTGCAGACATGGGAGCGGGCTGGTGGACTGATATTTGACTCAGCCTCACAAGGCAACGAATCAGCTGGAGACATTTTAGTGACCTTGCAGCCCCTGGTGCTGGACACTTAAAACAAGTAAAAGCTGAGCAAAGTGTGAAAGCCACAGCTGAGGCGCCGTGGACATCACCCACTGAATTGTCCTGTAAGGATGGAGGGCATGGGGAAGCCAGGGGAGGAGAAAATGCCCCCTCAGGAGTGCAGATGGAGAGGATGGGCGAGAAACTGGCAGGGGAGAGGCCATTCCCAGAGCCTCCTGTCTCCACAGCACTGTCCTGGCGTGCTGCCAGACCTCTTCCACTGCCAGCATTGGACGCGTTCGTGCAGCGCCTGAGCACCGTGGCCACCAGAGCCATCACTGTGCTCCACGCCCCCAGAGCCCATTACCGTGCTCAGCACACCCCTGCTGCGGCTGACTGAGCAGCCCAGCCACCGCCTGGCCAGCCACCAACAGCACCAGTGCACGACCGCAGCCCAGAAGTGAAGCAGTGCCCAGCACCAGAAACACCGGTGCGGAGCTGTGAGCGCCCGAAATTGGGAGCGCTGCCGAGAGGTTCGGGGCACAGGAGACCACAGGACATTGTACCCTGCCGCATATACAACCAGGGCTCAAGAAGCCTGAGGGATGCTTTCATTATTAAACTCACAACATCCTAACAGGAAGAACCCAAGCTATGACATCCTCACTGACCCACAAGACGCTTCTGATGCGCTGCTGGTATCGGTCACCATCTACGACCCAGACAGCTTCTGCAGGCAGGTAAAGCTGATTGCTGTTGCAAATGGGGATCTCCAAAGCAGAGAAAAGATCTCTGTGCCCCCACTGTCATCAGGTGGCTCAGAGCTTATGGGCGGGACAATCAGAGCTTTTCCCGGTGCTACAAAGTGACGGAATTGCACCCAATAGATCTGTTCCCCTCAAATGGCAGGTCCTCTCTGAACTGCACCAGCTATCTGCCAAACATGGACTGCGGTCTCAGGCAGCAGCAAGCATGCTACAGTTTCTACCACCGAAGAGATGACCCCCTTGGATATTAAAGTGATAGCAAAGCTCTTGGTAGCCCAGTCCAGTATATGATGTTCGAGTCCACCTGGCAGTGACATGCAGAGGACCAAGGGCTGCGCAATTTAGAGGTACCACAGCTTTGGGGCTGGGGTTTCTCAACTTACGGGACTGCCTCCCATTGACAACCCACAGTTGCAGGCGCATTTGCATCCTTTAATTTTACTGCAAGCAAGAGACTTGGGAATGCAGGTCCTGCTTAAGGCAAACATGGCAACATCAACACAGAGGTATTCCACAATCAAACAGGAGCCGTACCTCCAGTTTATAAAATGATTACAAAATGACATGGAAAAGCAAGTAATAAATAATGATGCAAGAAATCAATTAATATTACAATTGGTACGGGATAATGCAAATGAGGACTGCAAAAGGGCTATAGATTTGTTACCAAAGGAAAATCCATCCTTAAATACACTAATTGATGTGTATGCTAAAGCTGGGACTAAATCATATACTATGGCTTTGTTAGCTGATTTTTTTGCAGCTGCTGTTAAGTTAACACGCCGATGTTATGGGTTTGGGCACGTGAAAAGCAAACAATCCCTGTAAGTCTAACCGTCTGGGGACATACCAAAATCAGAGAACTGGAACTGTAATGGGAAAGTGTAACTGAAGTGGGAAGCCCGGTCATCTGGCCAAGCTGTGCAGGTCCAAGTTTCATCTTAATGGACAGCTTCTCAATGAGCAGGGAAATGGGCACAGGAGTGCGGTGGGAAAGCGCACGCAGACGCAGCATCTTCCCATCCCCCAGTGCGAGCCCATGTGCCTGGCTCATGGGAAGAACAAGAGAGGCAGCAGGTATGGATGTTTCCGCTGCCGACACAATAATCACAAGCTCACTGCAGCGGCATAAAGTTCCTCTCAAGGACCTATAGGGAGGTGGTTAAGTGCTCTGTTGCTGGGAAGATCAAGCACAACATTACAAAGTATTTTTGTTCACCGTGGTGTTATAGACGCTGGTTACACAAGGCAGATATGTGCCAGTGCCTCAACGCCTGCTCCTCCTGTGGGTAGCCCAGCTGAAACTCGTACCACCCAGCTCATACCTTTCAAGTTTTGTAGCACAGCACTACAAAGTGCTTTACAAAATTTCACAGGAAAAATCACCTACCATTAACTAGTCATAAACTGCTGCAGTTAAGTGGGACCACTGCATTTTCTCTGAGATCGCTGAACCATCCCACACCCCTAAAGGGTCTCACACTTTTTACTGCTGGATCTGAGTAAATGAGGAAAGCCATTGTGACCTGGGAAGATGATAATGGGTGGCAAAATCTAGAAGGTCACGATAATGGATCATCTCAATTACTAGAGTTACTAGCTGTAGTTATGGCTTTCCAACAATTTCCTAACATTCCCTTGAATATTGTGACTGATTCTGCCTATGCTGCAGATATTGCATGAGGATTGGACCAAGCATTATTGAAGGAAATTGATAATGCCACACTATTCAGACTGTTAAAAACTTTGTGGCATACAATCAAAGCCAGAACTTGTCCTTATTACATCTTACATATTCAGAGTCATACAAATTTGACAGGCTTCATAGCAGAGGGTAATGCTCAAGCTGATTGGTTTGCTNAACGCCTGCTCCTCCTGTGGGTAGTCTGGCTGAAACTCGTACCACCCAGCTTATCCCTTTCAAATTTTGTAGCACAGCACAACAAAGTGCTTTACAAAATTTCACAGGAAAAATCACCTACCATTAACTAGTCATAAACTGCTGCAGTTAAGTGGGACCACTGCATTTTCTCTGAGATCGCTGAACCATCCCACACCCCTAAAGGGTCTCACACTTTTTACTGCTGGATCTGAGTAAATGAGGAAAGCCATTGTGACCTGGGAAGATGATAATGGGTGGCAAAATCTAGAAGGTCACGATAATGGATCATCTCAATTACTAGAGTTACTAGCTGTAGTTATGGCTTTCCAACAATTTCCTAACATTCCCTTGAATATTGTGACTGATTCTGCCTATGCTGCAGATATTGCATGAGGATTGGACCAAGCATTATTGAAGGAAATTGATAATGCCACACTATTCAGACTGTTAAAAACTTTGTGGCATACAATCAAAGCCAGAACTTGTCCTTATTACATCTTACATATTCAGAGTCATACAAATTTGACAGGCTTCATAGCAGAGGGTAATGCTCAAGCTGATTGGTTTGCTAGCCCTGCCTGGACAGCACCACAACCAGACATGCTGACACAGGCAAGAGCATCACCTGCCTTTTTTCATCAAGGTGTTAGAGCATTACAGAGGCAATTTTTACCAACAAATATAAGTAGTTAGTAATACTACTAACAAATTTGTTAGTAACATTTTCAGCTCCTGTGCTGACTGTCAAGGCCACACTGCACCACTGCAGATGGAGGTTAACCCCCGCGGTCTACAAGCCTTGCAGATCTGGCAGACAGATGTAACTCACATCTCTGTATTTGGCTGCCTAAATATGTGCATGTTTCCATGGACACCTCTTCATGGGCCACATGGGCCTCAGTGCACGCAGGGGAAGGAAGCTGTGATGCCATCACACATTGGTGATTAGTCTTTGCTACTCTAGGCCTTCCCCATACCATAGGGATCGATAATGGCCCTGCGTATACATCGCAAAACACTCAACAGCTTTTACAGCTCTGGGGTGTGTCACACCACACTGCTATTCCTCACTCCCCTACAGGACAGGCCATCGCTGAGCGTGCCTGCGGCACTTTAAAGCTCGAGCTTGAAAAACAGAAATGAGGAATGTGTGGTGAAACCCCACAGAGTGGAGGGACCAAAGCACTATGCACTTTAAACCATCTGACAGTACTTACAAATTCTCAGAATTCTGTTATTTTAAATCATTTCCTATCATTACGATCCTCTAGTGCCCAAGCCTAAGATACTGGTACGAGACTTCCTTACCAATAAATGGGAAGTTCCCTGGCACCTTGTCACCTGGGGCCGCGGGCACGCCTGCACTTCCATGGAGGTTGGCATCCGATGGGTGTGTTGTAAGTACGTATTGTATTATTGGCTTTTTGCAAATAGTAAAATGAATGCTGTACGTATAACGTTGGAAAACTTTGCTGTATGAGTATAGTTTATTTCTGCTATTAACAAAACTTTGAAATAGTACTGTGATAAATATATTTTTCTTAGGCTATAACATGGTGACGTAAATAGCTTTTGTAACTAACTCAGAGAATGGTAAAAGATAATCAGGAAATTCTTCACATTCTTGGGTTATCCTATCTGGATGAAGATGGTGGTAACAGACACCAGACCCCCAGGGAAGGAATTTATTGATCACCATTATCAGAGGATCTTGGACAGAGTGGAACCACAAGGAAAAATAAATGTTGATTTACAGGTTGGGGGGACTCTAAAGAATGATTTTTAATAATGCATGAGGATCTATGAATATGAAACATGCTGCTGCACTTCAAGAAGTGTTTCTGAGATGGTAAAGCTCTTGGCTGAATGCCAAAACACATGGCCATATAACCTTTTGCTTTATTGTCTTGTCTCTTATTGTCTTTAATTAAACTTTTAAAATTTTACCAGGAAAGTGAACCTCATTTCTCACAGGTGCCTGCTCTGTGTGTGCGTCCTGCTCTACACCCTGCTCAGGATCATCACATCCAACAACACCTCCCAGACACCTCAGCAACAATCTTGCACTGCTAGATGGAGATGTGGCACCTGTGGAATGACAATCTACCTGTAACTTTCCTTAATCTCAAGAGACAGACACTTTAAAGGCACGACTAAGCACATGGATATGTATTTTCTAATGCAAACATGACAGCAAAGCGTTACCCACCATAGTTTTTAAAGTTTAACAGTTTGTAAGCAAGTTAAATGCAATTTTCTTATTTGTGTAATTAGGTTATAGATGTGAATAGTGTGCCGCATGCCACCCTGAGAAGCTGTGCTTGATGGCTCCTGGACATGCTTGAAAAATTCTTTTTTGTGGAATAGACAATGGCTGGTAAGGCTAGACTTGTCGAGTTGGATGAAGAGCCTCATCCAGCCTTATTATTTGTGTCATCAAAATTATTTTGGACATTGTGCCACATTTGTCATCCTGTCTGCAAAGGGCCCCGCAGAAGATGACAAACATTGCCTTTGTTTTTAAAAACAAAAAGAGAGGAACTGTGGTGGCTAACCACAGTTAATAACTTTAAAAATTTAGCAAAAATGAAAGTAACTATGTATAAAAGTTGTTTGACTAATATTTGGTAACAGCTGCCCTGGAGGCCTCACAGTTATAGATAATCCTAATTATAACTTGACCAGTCTAGGCTGTTAGGGACACAGACAGCTATTGGCCACTGAGCTGGGTGGCAACCAAATTCAGCCACTCAGGCCCAGCTGCGTGGGCTTTCCAAAACTACATAAAGTGAAACTGCACTCAATAAAATTGGCTGTTGCCACATGACCTAAAGTGTCATGTTGTGTCCGTCTCGACTGTGACATATATATATATATAAAAATATAAAGGCAGGGTTTGTTTTAGAACAATTTTGTGAAAAATTAAGTTCACCTTTTTGGTAGGATTTGAAAGGTTTAATAAAAGACAATAAGGACAAGACAATAAAGCAGAATACACGGCCAGGGTGTCTCTGGCTGAGAGCCAAGAGCACACCTGTCCCTGAGAAACCCCCCCTTAAGTATGTATATTTGAACTTTTCTAAGAACTTAATTCCATTTGCGAAAAGCCAACTTTGTAATATGTATTTATAACAACCTTATATGTACAACACTCATCTTAATATTTGTGAAAAGCCAACTTTGTAATATGTATTTATAACAACCTTATATGTACAACACTCATCTTAATATTTGTGAAAAGCCAACTTTGTAATATGTATTTATAACAACCTTATATGTACAACACTCATCTTAATATTTGTGAAAAGCCAACTTTGTAATATGTATTTATAACAATTTGGTTGCAGCTGAGCCATTTTGGTTATTATCTCTTGTAATACAGCAATATAAAACATAAAAATAACACTTCAAAAAACGCCTAGGAAAAGAAAAGGAAGGGGAAGAGTAGAAAGATCCTACCACCCATGGATCTTCCAACAAGACTGGGAGATTGCAATTTTACTGTGATGACCTGTCTGGGGTGAGGGAAATGCAGGAAACACAAAGTCCCATGGGTTAATAAAATGCTCAGGCTCGGTGGGAACGCCCAGGTACCTCCCCTGGGCCAGGGAGTTTTACTCTGGACGATATAACACCTGGACACTTCAGAGTATTTGTCTGTTTGTGACATCTTTTAAGACCTGTCCTGCAGTTGAAAGGCCAGTTATGGCCCATCAGACGGGATTATTATCTGCAGGCTAACTTTGGCAATGGGAGTTTTCACAGCTGAGCCACTCCTGTAGGGACATCGGCGGCAGGACCAAAAAGCACCATCTCACTTAGCAGGATTTGTCTCTTATCAGCCTCTCCCCTTATCTTGTCCAGGTAACTGCAGCCTGGGATGGGTGTGCACGTCTGCACCTGGGCAGTTACTGCAAATGCTCCATTGTTTGAGGCATTAACCATTAACATTCCTGCCTCTTACTCCACCCCCGACTCAAACATTCCAGCAGTCCTCTCCCACTGCTGCTCACTCCAAATCTTCTCCCACTGTGGTGATTTTCAATACAATGGGACAGAAGGTCATGTGACATCTTTTTCTATTATGTTGTCCAAATTACTCAGTTCTCCTCTAATATCTCTGAAAAATGTTGCCTCATCATAATAAATTTCAAGCCTTCTCAGGTAGAACATGGAAGGTTAGTACATACTTTTTTTGTTCCAAATATGTACTAAATCCCAGGCTAATTCTGGTTGAGACAAAATTATACTTCCACCAGATAAAAAGCTTTTCACACGTCATTTCTTTTTCCAAGTAAAAAGACACAAAATAAACTTAGCAAAAATGAAACTATGTATAAAAGTTGTTTAAATAATATTTGGTCTCCGAACCAGTTACTTTGGATGAAAACAAATAAAACAACTATAAACAAACTGATAATCTTAGCACGAACTTTTAGTGCATCAGGAGGCCTTGGATCAAGACAGGGAATCTGCACATCCGAGTCCATTTCCACAGGGGAATGTCACTGCAGGTCCAATAACTGTGTGTGCGTTAATCAGAGACACACAATCTTCTGTACACTTCCTACAGCGTGGCCACTTGTGAGGGCTTTAATTGTGCAGGGATCTCCCCATTTCCACAGGATCTGACCCTCCCCGCCCCTCGGGGGTGTCCTGGGAGGCCGATGGGATGAAACTCCATCTGTCTCCTTGGAAAAGCCCTGGAAAGCTCCGGCTGCTTTGGTTCCAAAGCCCAAAGAGTGTCTGTTGCAGGCAGCAGGGAGCAAAGATGGGTCAGCTGAGGTGAGGAGCCAGCAGACACAGATACAGAGTGCCCAAAATTTTCATGCTTGCCTCCACCTTGCAGAGTAATTTCAGGTTTTTACCTCAGCCTCTCCCTTAGGGGATTTGGGGCTGGTGTGCGGTGGCCGCCGGCCCGCAGTGACAGGTGGTGGGTGCCAGCAGGTGGAGCTGGCAGCCTGTCCCAGCACAGTCCTGCACCCCTGAGAGCCTCAAGTGTTCTCTGGGCATCACCTGAAATCACCCAGCAACTCCTGAGCATCCCACTGAGACACCTGACCATCACCTGAGCCCCAAGAGCACCACTGGACCATCGAGCAGGATCCCCCAGCATCACCTGAACATCCTGCACATCACCCAAACAGCCCCAGGACATTGGAAAAGCTCACTCAGCACTCCCCCAGCACGGCCAAACGTCAGCCCCTGTCACCCAGCACGGCCCAGCAAACCCAAGCCCAGGGATGGACTCCTTACAGTAGGATCTCCTCCATTTTGGGGTTTTTTTTTCTCCTTTTGTGGCAGCGTAAGCAGAGAAGCCAAGGAGGAAATGGAGGATGAGCATGTGGAGATAAGATAAAAGCCACATCAACGGCAGGAGAAACAGAGCAGATGTGGGGGGAGACTTGTGGAGGAGATAAAGGGAGCGGGCCAGCGGTGGTGCTGCAGCTTTGCCAGGAGGGGACCAGAGATCCCCAGCTCATCCCAAAACAGCAGAACTGAGGCTGCACCCCTCACTGAGCCTTCCTGGTGGGTTTCTCATGCAAGCTTCAACAATTCATCACTTCCCAGGCAGGACACTGCTTCCCTGGAATCCTCTGAAAACCACTATGGGAGCCTCGGTGCTTCCCTCCCTGCTTGCACCCTTGGAAGCAGCTCCCTCTCATTTCCAACAGTTTTATCCTGAGGATAAGTCCCTGGGGCAATTTCCAAGATATGCAGTACCAATAAAATTTGCCAGCACTTAGATCCAGCTCCCTTTGAATTGAAGAAAGCTTGAAGAAAACCCCAGACTGGGTCATTTTCCTTCCAAAAGGGATCTCTTGGCAGGGTGGTGTTTAAATCCATCTCCCTGGGATATGCTGCAGGGGAGGGCCATGCAGGCATGGGATCCCTTCCCAACTGTGACAATGTCAGGGCTGGACAAACTGGGACAGAAATCCAGGATCTTGTGAGTCCCGACGTTTCCCCACTGCTTCTTCTCCTTTCTCCTAAGTCCTGGGGATCTGCAACTTCCCACTGCGGAGATATTGTGACACTGGCCCTGCTGTCACCACGGGATCGGGTGACGCCACTGGGCACGATGCAATCGCTCTGTTTCACCCAGCTTCCACCTAAATTCTGCCTGGAGGGCTGCAGAGCAGGACGAGTGATCCCACTGCAGCGGCCGGAACCGGGCACAGGGGTTGTTTGAGAGGGTTGAGCTCATTCACCAAATCAGGGACTGGGGCTCCCGCTCTCCAGGAAATCTACAGGCACTTTGCCCAACCCGTGCCACGCCAGGAAAACTGCTCTGCTTTTCCTGTCACCATCAGCCTTTTCCCTCTGAGACTATCCCTCCTGCCGCCAGCGGGGGACGAGAGGGAATCATCGCTGGGGGAAATGCTTGAGAGAGCACATGCAGCCAGTAATTCCAAAACCCTACAGCTGGGAAAAGCAGCGGGAAGAATGAACACAACTCTTCATTCCTTTTTAAAAAATATATATTCTTTTCATTCTTTTCCACCTTTCCTTCTTCTCAGGGCTTTTTTCCCACTAGGGGCCGTTTGGCCGACAGGGAGTAAAAGTAAGAACCAAGCGCAGAGGAAACCCGTGCCACCACCAGCGAAAGCTCCCTGATAAGCTCCCGCGGGAGCCTTATCTGCCGCGTTTCGGGTGTCCAAAGGACACGGGAGGGCTCCCGCTCCTCCTCGGCCCGCCAAGGCCGTTGGGAACACCTCAGACATCTCTTTTTGCTCCGAACAATGCGCCCGTGTGCGTTATCAGCGGGGCACGCAGGCTCCCCGGAATTTCCTGCCCGGGATGCGATGCCTGGAGCGGGAGCCTCTCACCGCAGTCTCCCGCCTCCTCCATCGCCACGTGACGCCAAAAACAGCCGCCAACTCTCGGCCAACCCGCAGGAATCGAGAAATAAAATCTCCTAAACCCGCTAGGCACGCAGCAACCCCAACACCCCCGAGGTGCTGCGGCACGGGGCGGGGAGGTGGTTCCCGGGGTCTCCCCGAAACCAATGGACTCCCATTTGTAAGGAGGCGGATACCCCCGGCCGGCTGCAATGCTGGTTTCACAATCTCGGGGACTTTGGGATCCTGCCGACGAGCTCACCATTCCAATGTCCGGCGGGTTCGGATGAGCTCACCGGCATCGCTCCCCCAAACTTCGGTCTTTTGGGGGTACAAACAAGAGGCCTCAGCGGTCCCAGCTCTCTCATTCCACATCTTGTCCCTTTTCCACAAAGTTTGCAGCTCCCGAGCTTCTCCCAAGCGGGCAAAAGCCTTCCCGTGGACCAAGCCGACTGCTTTTTAAGGCAGTATCCCTACGCAATGCATGCACCAAGCCACGGCTTGTCTGCGAGTAAAGTTGAGCACATCCCCCTACCCCCAGGAATATTCACTTTTATTTAAAAAAAACCCAAAATTTTCATGGAGCATTGAGCAGTCACCAGAAGGGCTCAGTGACTGCGTCCCCTTCTACTTGGGGGATTAAAAGCCCTCCAAAACGCATCGATCCCATTCCGACCCATCGATGTCACTCACATCCAAGGCTGGCCACTGTCACGACAGGGACCCCCTCGGTGCTCGCAAGCCCTTGCCAGGACGCTAGATACGGATGTGGCAGGGCTGGGTGGCCGTGTCCGTCTTTCTGTCCCCTCCGCATACCCACGGCGACCGCTTTCGTGTGGGCAACATTCCGGCGACCCCCAAAATAAACCTCTCGCAGGAGCTTGAGCGCACTCACGCTGCGAATCAGCCGCATGATTCAAAGTGTCCATAAATGGGTAAAATCCCGGGATTCGGAGCCTGCAACCCGTTTTTCCTTGCACGGCCCAAGGAGACGTAGACGATTCCGAGGAAGGCGTGCAGGGATCCCCCCCTGCTCGAGGCTTTCACCCGCCGAAGGAGCCCCAGGGCAAGCGCGGCGCTGCCTGGGGGGNAGGAGGAGGAGAAGTAGGAGGGCTGGGTGTGCGTGTAGGCCGGAGGAGGGGAGGGGACGGCACGGGACAGGAGAGGACGGCCCCGCCACACGTGCGCCGAGCTGGCCGGAGCTCTGCCCCTGCGCTCCGTGCGGCGACTCTCCGGACGGGACACCCGCAGCCGGAGAGACGCTGTTCGGGGGGAACCCGTCGCAGCGAGCCCCCCGTTCTAGAGGAGGGGCCGCATGGGAGCTTGCGGTGGGGGGGAGCGTTATTTAGGGCAGCCCTCATTGTACGGTGCCTCATTAAGGGGACCCCCACTGTGTGGAGCCCCCAGTGAAGGGGCCACCATTTCGGGCAGTCCCCATTAGGAACTACCCTCCCATTAAGGGGCGACGGCATTAGGGAGGAGTGACATTAAGGGGGCTCTCCTTACAAGCAGTGCCCATTAGGGAGGGACCCCCATTTACAGGCAGAGCACATTAGGGAGGTGCCCTCAGTTACAGACATCCCCATAAGAGGGGATCCCCACCGAGGGCACCCCCGGGGCCGGTGTTGACGCCGAAGTGACGGTTCACGGAACGTGATGTGGCTGTGGAACGTCGCGGGCTCGGTAACAACTCTATGCCGCCCAATCCGGTTTAGGGGCTCCACGGCCGCCGGAGTAACAAATTGTTCAAAAACACGTGCACACCTCACCCTGACAGCGAAGACCTTCATGTGTAACATTTTCTGACGAATTGGTGCCGCTTAACAAAGGCGTGTATCATCTTGAGCCACGAGTGCACCTTAGGCGGACTCCCCGGCCCTGGATCCGAGCGGATAAAAACGTCTGCTTCTTAGAACTACATCGGTGTTAGGAAATTTTATTTCCTAATTTCGGCGACACAGGCAGTCCCCGTGAAAAGGACCCCCCATTGCAGCCCATGCATTGTGGGGATACCCTATGAAACAGGAGCCCTCCCCTTACAGAGCACAGAGAAGCCTTCCCCAGGCTGAGCCCACCGGGGTGCGGCCGGAGCTCTGGTTCCGGCCGGACACAAGTCCTTGTGTCCACAAAAAATCGCTTTCTAGTCTCGTCTGCAGAGCCAGAGATCCGCTGGCAGCCTGGGCTGGGCTGGGGATGGCTTCTGACCTCCCCTCAGAGTCATCCCTCGCCCCAAAGCAAAGCCCCTCCTCCTGGATTTAACCCCCGCCAGCCCCAAGCATTGACACGGAGCGTTTATCTAAGGAGTCGCGTCTGGAAAAGTCCATGCAAACATTCCCGGACTAATCATTAACCCTCATAAAAGGCACGTAACTATGATTAACCCAGTGACACAGATCCTGGGAGATTGTGTTGCCCAAGGCCGTGGAGCGAATCAGTGGCAGAGGCTCAGCTCCCTCAGGCAGTGAGAAATAAAGATTCCTAAGTGAAAAATAAATAATTCCACTTTTTTGTTACCTCATTGAACACAGACCGAGAAAGAAGGGTTTGAATTCTCTTCTCCTTGGCCTCACAAGCATTATTTTCCACTTACAGTTTTAATTTATAGCAGTTTTGTGGCAGCAGCAAAGAAAATAAGGATGTGGGAGGAGCTGGCGCTGAATTCCCAGTCCCTTGGCTCCGAAGTTTACACACCACTGCTTTGTCTGGAGCTCATCGATCAGGTGTTGCCATTAATATTTTCTTAAGTCAAATGGTAATGCAATTAGAGAATAGTTATTACATTCAATTATGAGATGTTATATATTAGCGTGCAACATAGAATAGTTATTATGTATTAAAACAAGCAAATGGGTGGATAATACAGCTTGTTATTTGGAGTTATGGGCATTAAAACTATCAGTGTTAATTTTTACCTCACTGAACAGAATCACAGTTCCCTCGAAATGGCAGATAATCCCTTTAAGCTTGAACTGGCTCATACATTAACATTACTTTACTCAAGAAACACCTTTCCTCATCCCAGTTTGGCCACACCCCCCTGCCAGGCATCCAGCTGGACTCTGAAAGCTAAATTACAACATTTTCTCACTCTTACATTTCTCTGGCACAGAAAGGGGAGTTTCTATCTGTTGTCTCAGCAAGTACCTGCTGTTTTCGTCTTTTTCCTGTGAATTTCCTTCTCTCAGCTTCCCACGTGGTTCACCTCTGCCTAGTGACTCAGATGATCTGAGCAGCTCCTTGCTGAGGCATCAAACCTGCTGGCACAGGAGACACCAACTTAAAAAAAAACCCCAAAACATTATTTAACTTTCATTTTATTGTTTTAATTTTTAGATTAATTTTTTCAAGATTTGGGAGTGTGTCTTTGGGGGAAAGATGGGTGGTGATTCCCACTTGGGGCATGGCCATTCCCACACTTTTTGCCCCTCCAGCCACCAGCATCCTCTCTGTTTGGTACCCAGTGATGGGAGCAGCCCCAGTAGCCCCACAGGGTTGCTGTGAGCACAGGGAGGTGAGGATTTGACTGATTCAGTCAAATTTTGGCCATGTGGTTTCCCGTTTTCTTTGTGAGCCTTCTCAGCCTCAGCATCTCCCTTCAATCTGTTGTTTGCTGAGCTGTGGCTCCCCCTAAGCGCTCAGGAAAGCTCCTGGCTCCACATTGCCACATTGTCTGCAGGGTCCCCAGATTCCATGTCCCAGGTGGGACACCCACCCTGGGGTTCACCCTGGCAGACACAGGGATCTGGGGGCTCCAGGTGGGATATGGGCATCCAGGCAGCACTTGGAGTCCATTGCTGCTCCCCAGCCACATCACTTCTCCCATACCCCAAAAAGGGTCACTTCTTGTCCCAGTTTTTGCTCCCCAAGGGGCCCTGGTGCTAACTAAGCCCCCCAGGAGGATTTAACCCCCTCTAGGAGGGCAGAACCCAGAGTGATAGACACTGGCCAGGGGTGTGAGTGATGGAGAAAGATGGATGGTCCCCAGCTCATTGGGGATGAAAAAAAAGATGGAAGAGGCCTGTCCATCGCCTCTTCTGGGGCAGATCTGTCCAGGAACATCTCCCATCATTCCTCTCCCCTCTTTTTTCCCCTCTTCTCTTTGATTTGCTTCCCCATAAAATCGTGCTTTAGGCTCAGGAGAGAGCAGCTACTCAACTGATCCCATGCTGACAGGGAGAGGTGAGATTTAAAGGTTACCCACTGCCACAAACACCACAGCTTCCCTGGTTTTAAACACAGCAACCCTTCAAAATGACCTTGGCTTTGCTCCTAAGGACCATATAATCCCTCTCCATACCTCAAATCATCTAACAACCCCCCAAATTATCCAACAGAGCCAAAACAGGGTTTCTCTGGCTCAGGAGCCATTTGGAGGGGAGTGGGAGATGGATGGGCTCCTCCTCTACAGCTGAAACATGTCCCACATATGGAATGAAGGCAAATCCCCTCACTTTCCCCAAAAATCCCCAAACTCCATCCCACCGCAAGGAATCTGGGACACCAGCACCTGTTGCTCTGTCCAAGAGGACAGGAGAGGGCTTTATCCCACCCCACCATCCCCAGGGCTCCTGCCAGAGACTTCTCGGCCTCGTTAGCAGCTTCTCTGGCCTTGGAGACATCCTTGGTGATGGCAGCACCCCGATGAGGCTCTAATTAGCGAGCTAATTGGAATAAGAGACCTGTACAGACAGTCCCAATTTCCCAGGAACAGTCTGGCTGGAGGAGAGGGGCAGAGGAAAACAGAGATGAAGGGATGGAGTGATGGGGGGGGAAGAATTAGGGAGGGTTGGAGGGAGGGCTCCCAACAGCTGCCATTGTGGTTAAATTTAAAGTACACTTATTGTTAAGAGAGGGATCCTGCTTTCCTCATCCCACTCATTTCTTCTGGAGCCAAGAAATAGTTGAAGCCTTGGAAGCTGCCAGCTCCTTCCAGGCCTCCAAGTCAGTGCTGGCAGTGAGAGGAGGAGACCCAAACATCCTCTGAAATACCCACGCCCACATCTCTCCCTGTCCTGGAAGTCAGATCCCTGCTCTGAGAGTTTTTTGGGGTGGGTCTTTACAGCTTCTCCCACCCTCTTTGCTCTGATCTCCTTCTCTCCAGGGTAAGATCCCCTTTTAACTTGAACTAGGGGAAAATGAGGTCTGGAACTGGATGATTTTTGAAGTCCCTTATACCCAAACCATTCTATGATTCTAAGAAAATATGGCATGGGCAAGTCTGGCTGCTCATCCAACACTTTTCCAGCTTTATATCCTTCAAAACTTTGATTTGGATCCTGCCAGTTATTAACTGCCTACAGTTATTGGTAAATAAATAAAAATACCAACTTACCCAGTTTGCTGCCCCAGGAAAGCAATGAAGACAAGGCCCAACAACCCAGAGATGCAGGTACCTCATTATCTCTAGATAATTATCTCTAGGTAATGAGATACCAAGCCTCAGCAAGAGCAGAGTGGGAATAAATCCCCAAGGGACATGAAACATCATCACCTTCCCACCTAGAATCATGGATTTGAGCAGACCCCACCAGCCAAGAGGGTTTTTCTCTGCTAAGTCATTCCCTCAGCAAGCTGCTCTCCAAGGAACACCAAAAACAAAACTAATCCGTTTCTCCCAGGAGGAAGAATCCAAAAATAACTCTGTGGGTGAATGAGCAGCACAAAGCCAAGTGCTGAGGCTCGGGTCGTGTCTGGGAGCTGAAAGCTTTCCAGCTCCATGTTCCCGCTTGAATTACTGCCCAGGCATTCACACGCTGTTCCTGCACTTCGTAACAAAAAAGCCGAGGTGTTTCTTTTTGCTTTTGTTTCCCAGTATGGGAGATGAAATCCTGCAAAACCCTGGGGGAGGATGCAGGGAAGGAGAAGCCCCTTGAAGCAGCCTGCAGGCTGATGGAACCCATCCAAAGCTGAGGAAAGCCACCACTTGTGCACCAGGACACAGGCCTGGAGTCCGTGGCTCCAGCACTGAATTCCACAGCTGGACTTGCTAAGCTTGGCACGTTTGGATGCTCCCTCTGTGGGAAGTCCTGTGACAGTGGTAGTGCTGGGGATGCTCTCTCAGCAGGAAGGCTGCAGGTGCTGGGGTGGCTCATCTGCTCCCTGCCTGCAGGAAGGAAACACCTCCAAACCCAAGGAACATCCAGGCACAGTTTCTCACCAGCATCAGGAGCATCCTGGGGCGTGAGAGAAAACCTTTAGCACCAATCTCACACCCAGGAGCAGAGATTCCTGGGCTGGGATTCCCCTGTGACCCCCACCTCTGCATCCTGCCCTTCCATTGGGAAGCAGCCCTCATCCCAGGGCACCTCTGGGGACACCCCATCATTCCTGGTTCAGAGGAAGAGAGCAGCCAGGGCAGGGAAACCACCTTGCTCAGTGCCGTGTGGTGAGGAATAGGCCTGTGGTCTCGGAAAAGCCCTGGGGGTGGTGACAGCCGAGCCAGGGGAGCTGGCAGCTGCCCTCTGCTCCAGCCAGCAGCAGCTGTGCAGTCCCAGCCACAGGAACACTGGGATGAGCACAGACAGGAGCCAGCCCCGTGCCCAAACATCCCTCACCTCCCTGGGCTCCAAAAGGAAGCTGAGTCCCTCTGTGGGGACACCAGCAGTGCCCGTGCTTGGGAAGCTGGCCTCAGTAGCACAGCTGACATTGGGGTGCCATCTCTACTGCCCTGGCTGCTGGCCACACCCCCAGGGATCCTTCCAGAGGCTCTGGAGCCGTGGCTCTCAGGGACTGGCATCCTAATAAGCACCATGATGTAACTCTGAGTAAGCCTTGCAAGGGATCAGCCTGAGGAAGCTGCCTACCTCTTTTTTCTTTCCGCCTTCCCTTTTTTTCTGCTCTAGTTGAGGTCACGCAGTGTGAACCTCAGCAACACATAGCCCTTCTTCCCCTCCTCCTCCCATCTGTGGCCCCACTCCCAAAGAGAATTCTTGCGTCTGTGCCAGCACAGATGCTGCTGCCTGTACCTAAAGCTCTGGAATAGTTCATTTATTTCCACATGATTCCCAGTGTGGGAATGGCTACAAGGCTGTGTAACATCTCTGGACTCTGTCTCCACCAGTTATCTCTGATGTCCATGTGTTCAGTGCTCCTTCAGGCTATCGACCCATCAGCTGCCTCCCACTTACGAGCCCACAAGCCTCCCACGGATGCATCAAGATGCTCCAAAAGTCTTTAAAAGAGTTTTTGTTCTCTCCTAGCCAGGGTCAGGAGTAGGTTCACCTCTCCAGGGTGTTTGAACGGCATTGCTGCGCTATCTCCCACATTCCTTTACTCTGTGTGGGAGGACAAGCTTGGAATCGTGAGGAATTTGACCATTTTATTCCCTCTCCTGCCTGCAGAAACCACTGTTAATCCTGGAAACGCTTCTGTCTTCTGCAAGGCTCCCTGGCTCTGGGCTGGCTGCAGTCCTGCTCTGGAAGCTGCTGTCTTCCCTTAAGGATGGTCCAGGGTGGTCTCTCCTCTTCCTTTAGGCACTGGTGGGGAAGAAGACACCAAGATGGATGAAAGTTTTCCACAGAGAAGAGCCAAGCCTCTGTGGGAACCCCAATGACCAGGGTGGAAGGAATCAGGATCCAATGGGACTCATGGCTGCAGTGGTGGCCACCAAATCCCTGGAGTTCCGAGGCTTTTGCTTGCCAGCAGGGAGGACCCTTTCCTGTGGGATCATCTCTTCTTCCTCCCAGCTGGTGCTGAGTCTCTCAATGGGGCCCTTCCCAGTTTGCTCCACTTCCCCCATGTCACAGGGAACCATGAGTGTCGCTGCTGCTCAGCAATAAAAAATGGTGTCACAGGTTATAAAAACACCAGGAATGATGGGAAAGGGGTGTTTTCCTCCTGGTGGGACATCTCCAAGAAGCTGCATAGAGGAGAGGATGGCCCAGGAGGCCAACTGGAGCTTCACCATCCTCCTCTCCTGGGTGGTTTGGCCTGAGGACACACTAGGAGAGAGCAGAACATCCCAGGGATCTGCCAGGGTGGATTGGGGCTCATCTGCTCCAGTCTGCAGCCTAATTGCTGAGGTGGGACCAGGAAGAGGAGCCTTCTCTGTTTACTCACATAGTTTCAAGGTGAGTAACACGTGCTGGGCCCCGCTCTGGCTCCCTGGGGCTGTCAGAGTGTGAGACCTTCCCCTCCCGTCTCCCCAGCCCTTGGGCTGCTGGGATGGGCTGAAGAAGCTCTCAAATGGAAGGACACAGGGCTTTGAACCCCCTCCTGCACCATCCCAGAGGGGCTGGGGGCCATAGAACTGTCCTTGTCTGGCACAGAGGATCTTTGTCCTCTTTTCCTCCTCTTCCCCCTTCCTTTTGGCACACAAGGAGCAGCTTTGATGCCCTCATGAGACAGATTTTCCACTGATAGCAGATCCTTGTGATAGCAGATACTCGAGGTCACCCCTGTGACTGACTCATTCTTCCCATGGGGTTAAATCCTGGCGTCTCCAGCTCCCTTCAGCCACTTTGGGAATGGGGATATCTTGTTTCCTTCATGTCCACCTCCACCAAATAACCCCTTCCTGCTCCTGCTCAGGCCTGCCAGTCCTGACCCTGGAGTTTGGCCAACCCTTGGCCAGCCTGTCCCCAGCAACTGACTGCTACCCTGCCCCTTAGATGTGGGAACAACACCCTGCTGATGGGTTTTCTTCCTCCACAACCATTGCCTGAAGCAGAGGATCCCAGGAAAACATCAGACCCCAGTGAGCTTCTACACTCAGCAGAGTGAGCTGGCCGGTCTTGGTGTCCTGGGTGGCCTCCTCTTCCAGGAATTGCTTTTTGAAGCTGCCCTCACCCTCCCGTGTCAGGAGAAATCCTGTGGAGAAACATCTCCTTTGGACGTGTTGGATGCATTGGATGGTCCCGGGTTTTGCTCAAGAGGCACTGAGTCATCACCCTCTCATCCCTTATCTTCTCTGGACTCATCAGAATATCACAGACCTCAGTCACGTCTGCCCTTGGTGCCCCCTTCCCAGCCTGCTTCATCACCATTTTCACAGCAACCTGAGTTTTCGAGGAAGTGGGCTGGGGACAGTGACTCTTCGAGGGTGTTTTCCACGGAAAGCTGCTGGGGGAAGGATGCTTGTGGGATTTGGGAAGCCGCCCTTGTTTGCCAGGGCTGCAGGGTGTGAGGAGCCTTGTCTGGGAACATCTTGTGCCCTGCAGCCGCCGGCAGTGGCGGCTCTGGGGGTTATTGCTGCACCGCTGAGGTAAGAGGGATTAGCACCGCGAGGTTGGGAAACGGGCCGGACCCTCTTGCCGAGCTGGAGTCGAATTGCAGCAGGAGCACCAGCGGTTCCTCAGAGAGCCGGAGGCCATGGGCTGGCAATCACTGCCCTGGCAGACTGGGACATCTTATTGCCCTCGTAAAAACCTCCTTTCACTCATCAGGCTAATGTGGGTTTTGGCTGGAGTAATTAGAGCCTCATACAGGGACTGCTCGCCTCCCACAGCCACATCCCCGCCGTCCCCAACCTCCCCCTCGCTCCACCCTCCATGCCAAGTATTTCCTTCTCCTTTTCTCCGCGGTGGTGAGAAGGAAAAAACCCCAACCAAACTCTACAAAAAGGCCACTTTCCCCCCTTTTTGTCTTGCAGCAAACCCGTGGGTGCAGGGAGCTGTTGTAGTGGGAGCACACGGGGTTTTGGCAGGGATGCTGCTGGCCTATCCCG
The DNA here is from genome assembly GCA_013397295.1 of Polioptila caerulea. Lineage (NCBI taxonomy): Eukaryota > Metazoa > Chordata > Aves > Passeriformes > Certhiidae > Polioptila > Polioptila caerulea. The sequence continues at coordinate 72,055 of VYXF01005527.1, read as the reverse complement.
TTTGTAGGAGCTGAGGCGGCCAAGCCTGCCAAGCACTGGAGAGCTGGGGATGAACCTGAAGCCGTTCCTTGAGCTGGGAGCCAGCCAAGCTCTACTAGCCAAGTGTCTTCTTTATTCCCTTCTAGGCTTTTTCCATACCTGGGTGTATTTCCACAGCGTGGAGTGGAAAATTACTGGTGATGCTCCAGTGCCAGGTCCCTGCCATGGCAGAGGTGAGCTAAGGCTGCATGTTCATCCAGGGAACTTCTCACCACGGGATGCTGCTGGGGCTGGAATGCCTTGAAGAACTAGCTAAGTAGTTTTAAAAAATCCAAAGAAAACTATTAAAAATAAATAAGTCCTTTTTTTGTTTTTTTAGCTTAAAAATATTTCTCTGATGAGACCTGTCCATGACAGCCCACTGAAGTTTATGCAGCTCAACAGCTGCTGGGGTTCTGCTCCTCAGAAGTACCATGAGAAAGTACAAATACATCCCAAAGAGAGCAGATAAACCAGGATAAATGGTGTACACCAACACCCACAGCCCCAAATCCCTGTGACCCCACCCTCAGGGAGGAAAGCAGCAGTGGCAGAGAGCTTGGGATGACAGGGAGCACCTGGGTTTGGTGCAATGGCTCAGGATGGGACAGACGGACGGAGGGATGATGGATGGATGGATGGATGGATGGATGGATGGTGGATGGATGGATGGATGGATGGATGGATGGATGGATGATGGATGGATGGATGGATGGATGATGGATGGATAGATGGATGGATGGACAGATGATGGATGGATGGACAGATGATGGATGATGGATGGATGATGGATGGATGGATGGATGGACAGATGATGGATGGATGGATGGATGGATGATGGATGGATGGATGGATGGATGGATGGATGGATGGATGGATGGATGGATGGATGAATGGAGGGATGATGGATGAATGGATGGATGGATTGATGGATGGATGGATGAATGGAGGGATGATGGATGGATGGATGGATGATGGATGGATGGACGGACGGATGGACATTTAGAAGAGCAGGGAGCAAGCCCTGAAGATCTCCTTCCTGCTACCCAAGGCATGATTCACAGCTCACATGCTGCTCCTCCAAGGAAGCAGAGGGAACATCACAATCTTCCTGTTATGGGAAAACCCCGATTTCAGCACACAAACCAAGGAGCTGAGGTTGGCGTGCTGCATCCCTGGGGCCTGGGAGCCTCCATCCCAGCGTGGTTCCCCACCTCTGGGCTCGGGGATGCTCATCTAACCCAGTTCCCCCAAGCCAGGACTGGTGGGAGGGATAGAGCATGCCCTGCTCACATCCAGGTCATTGGAAAATCTCCTTGCCTGGGACAGAAGCAGCACATGGACGTCACATACCTCAGACTGCTGAGCCTGGCCTCTCCCCTCCCTCTGCAATGGCACCTACAGCATTCCTCTTTTTCTCCTGAAACTACCAACTTGGCCTGTATTTGTGAGCTGTTCTAGGGAATTTCACTCTTGCAGCCAGGAAGGGCAAGCCCAGGTGTTTTGGTGCCCATCAAAGGCAAACATCTACTTGGCAAACATAGCAAAGCCATTCATCACCTTCAGACACCTCTCTTCCCACGCAGCAATTTTCAGTGCCTGGAAAGGAAAAGAAATAACAATAAATGAGTGAGGCTCTCGGCTGTGCCTGCTGCAGTGTCGCTGTGGGACACACAAGGACACACACAGACACACTTTCTCATGAGAAGGCTAAAAATTATTTATTATAACATCTGATTCTAAATTTATAGTACTTCTACACAGACCAGGAATTGGAGGAGAAGTTGGACATCTCTCCCATCCCATTGGTCAAGACAACTGCCCATCAGTTGTTTTGTCACACCAAGAGAAAGTATGTAAGCAACCTTGTCTTAACATAAACATGTTTCTAATTACAACACCCGTGTGTGAGAAAGAACTAAGAACTATGAAAACATTAAGTTAGAAAGTGAATCAGAAAAGCTTGAAAAATCAGGGTGACACTGCAGCATCCCTGGATGGGGCTGCAGGACTTTCTCCAGCCTGGTGTGGGACAGGGAATCCCCCAGCTGACTGCATGGATGTACAAGATGTCCTGTTCCATCCCTCTGTTACTGGGACACCGACATTGGGGCTGACTCCAGTTCCCTCAGCAGGGCTTCTATTGTGGAAACCCTCAGGAAAGAGGGCTGGGAACGAGGTGGTGCTAGGATAAATGATCCTGCCAGTTCAGGGATGGCTGTACCATGCCAGGGAG
>VYXF01005527.1:42323-65251 GCA_013397295.1 Polioptila caerulea | reverse complement strand
CTGGGTGACCCCCCAAACCCCACCATGCAGGGATGCTGGGTGAGCCCCCCAAGACCCCACCATGCAGTGCTGGGTGACCCCCCAAACCTCACAATGCAAAGATGCTCAGCAGTCCCCAAACTCCAAACTCTGATGGCACATGTGACACCCACCTCCAGCGACACCAACCCCATCCACCTCAGGGTGGAATGTATGAGCAAAGCAGGAACGGGGTTAAAAATAGCCCGAAGCCAAGAAAACCTGCACAGACAGGGAAGTGAGAGCCCCAAAGATAGTGATCCCACTCTTTCACATCTGAGCTTTCAGCAATCACAGCTGCTTTCACTTCCCCTTCGCCCTCTGCCTGTTCCTCTGCTACTGGGTTTTGGTTCCTCTCGGCTCCCCCACCACCTTCCCCCTTCGGTGGCCAAGCCTTCAAAGCACTTCAGCTTTTATTTCCCTGGGGTGCTGGCAGTTCCCATGTCCCAGATCTGGCACAACAGAGCCCTCCGAGGAGCTGGGCATGTGAGGTGATGTCCTGTCCCTGCAGTGATCCAGCTTGGATGGGTGCTCTGGCTGAGGATGGATGCTGGGGCACGGGAGGGAGAGAAGCGTGAGGAGTTAAGAAGCAGAGCAGCAGGAGCTCTCTTTTTCCATGGCTTTTCCCAAGTATTTGACTTCCAACGAAGCCCCAGCAGACCCAACCATTTCATGATGAGTATTTTTAAAGAGCCGGCACAGAGGGGCGATGCTGGAGGGATGTGCTGGGCTTTGTTCTGCTTTGGCAGCGGGAGTGCCGGTGCGTGCAAGCGCTGGCGGAGGGTCAATATTGACTTTCTGCTGACAGGGTTCACGGGCTGCAGGCATTCGGGGGCTCCAGCTGCACCCTGTCTGCACCCTGCCAGCACCTCAGGAGCTTCTTCCCCGAACCACCAGCCATTTCCTATCGATGAAAAATGCTGCTGTAAATAATATTCACCCAGAGCATCTCAGAGCAGACTCACGCAGAGGGTATGCAGGATGCAGACTCCCTGGGGATGCTGCAAGAGCAAGAGCTCCCCACCCTCAGCAAGGATATGCTGGATAGGAACAAGGGGCAGAGGTCTGCCGGTGCCTTGGCACATCCCAGAGCTGGAATTCTTTCTGATAATGGCTCTGTTCTCTCATCACAGCCAAATTCTGCTGCCCTTATAAAGGGGCTGTGTTTGCACAGGGGGCAGCAGGAACCAGCAGGAATCAGCTTTCCCTGACACCCTCATTCCTACTGGTGAAGGAAATCTCAGCACGGTGTCAGCTTCCCAAGCCATGTGTGCAGCAGAGCAGGGGGACAAAGGGACAATGCTTCCCTCACCTGCCACTCACACAGGAGCTTGCTTTGGGATGGCTGGCATGGCTCTGGCATCGCTCCCAGACCCCATGCCGGTTCCTGATCCTCGGGGAAGCAAAGCAGTAGTCTGGAGCCTTGGGAGCACAGTCAGCCCTGTGCAAACACAACAGCTTGGGCCATCAGTTGTCCCCAGCTAGGAAGTTTGGCTGACCTGTGTCTGTGGAGTTTATCTGGAGCCATCCCATGGCCTCAGAGCTGCAGAGCTGCAGTGTTTTGGGGGGACAAGAGCCCCTGAAGCAAGGATGGGAGGCTCTCAGCTGTTTTTTCAGGCACATGTTCTCATCTTGTCCCTTTTCACGCCTGATCCCCTCTCCCAGGGCTTTTGCCAGCCACAGGCTGGGCTCTCTACCAGCCACATTCCTGCAGGTTGACGTGGCTTTTCTTTCCTCCCTCATCCTTATCACACTGGAGTTCATGAATCATATTTCTCCAAAACTATAAACCACCCAAGCACCCTGTTGGAAATCAAGGGAGACAGAGCAGAGCCTGGCCTGGGGGCTCAGGCTGCTCCTGGGGGTACAGCTCTCTTTGACTGCACCCAAGAGCTCCTTCTCCAAGGAGCCATGGAGGAATAAATTCCGTTTATAAAACTTTTATCACCGTGCTGGCCCTCCCCCAGCTTGTTTTGGCACTGCCTGTCCTGGCACGCTCACCCAGTGCTGGAATAAGAATGTGGAGGAATTTTCTGGATACTCCTGTGGGACCAGGGGGACAAAGGGTCACTGAGGTGCTCTCCCCCCACAGCTGGCAGTGGCCAACGACTACTTGCCAGGGGTTGAATGCCATGGGACAGGGGATTGGGAGCACACCAGGCACCCCCTGGTTTCAGACTGAGGGGTCTTTGTGATCACACTTGCTGGAGCCCGATTTTAAGACCGATTTTAGGAGTCTCCATGCAGAGCCCATTTCCCTTTAGGATCCCACTGTTAGTATAGGGTTAAAATCACGAGAAGTTTGAATCATCTGAAAATCATGAGAAGTTTAAGTAAAGATTTGAGTTTGGTAGGAAAGGAATGTTGTGCTTTGTTTTTAGGAAGCCAAGTGAAACTGCACCTGCACGGATCATAGCTAAACATATTGGTGCGATTATTGTTTATTGTTATAGTAATCACTGCTTAAGCAAAAGCTAATTTTAGTAACAGCTGAAATGGTATAAATATGTACACTTTGAGCAAATGGACAGAGCCTTGATTTGGGTAGCTGTACCCCTGGCTCTGGCGCGCTTTCAATGAAAGCACCTGCATATGATCCGTCTGTGATTATATGTTTCTGAACGCTAACACCAGGAGCCTGTGGTCAAGAGTATATTCATTTTATCTTTACTGTGATGACTAAAGTGACCTTTATTCCTCATCTCCCTGGACAGCACAAAGGCTTTTTGGTCATTCCATCCCCTTTAGCCCATTTTCCCTGGAGAGTCAGAAAAGTGATGTACAACACCAAAGCCAGCATTCCCAGAGGAAAAAACCCATCTCCACCAAAAGGACAACATAAGATCCCATGAATTAAACTCTGGACAGGGTGAGACTTAACAGGGAACTGCCCTATCGGATTATTTCAGCCCCCTGCGCATCTCTGAGTATCCCAGCTCCAGGGAATTCAAGCTTCTAACTTGGCTCAATTACTCCGGGAAACAATTTTTCAAGCACCCGCCAAGGCAGGCGGCCAGGGGAAGAACCCTGCACCTGCAAGTTTTAATTGGGAGGCTGCCCCACCAAAGTCAGGCTATCGTTGTTGCTGGTGCCAAGGAGTCTGTGCCGAGCCCTGCTGGCTCTTTTGGCACCGGCCTTATCACCAGTCAGGGTCACGCAGCTGCTTCCCAACATCTCCCAAGTCAGGAAGGCTGGCCAGACAAAAAAATTAAGTGCATGGAAAGCAAACCATGAGGGCAGAGATTGGAACCACCACTATCCCCTTGGATCTTCTCCCTTTTCCACTGTCACTGCAATCTTACAGGAGGAAGATGTGTGTCTCATAGTGTTGTTTTGAACTGTGCCAGAGCAAGGAAAGGCAAAAACCTACCAACAGCCCCAGTTCTCACTTGCCACCACCAATCTGTCACCCTGTGGCAACCCCTGGCCTCCCTCAGTGCCTTGGCTGGGCTGTGGTCGGGGACAAACCTACTTCCTGCCACCTGACATGCTTTGGGGATCCGGAGTGGGCGGCATCCCCGTGCACCGTGCCTGGGGGGGCAGGTGCCAAATCCGGAGCCCCGGGGTGCAAAGCTACCGCACCAGGTGCATCACGGAGGCACTGCTGCTCAAAGTCTAAATGTGGGGAGGTTTTGTCACTTTTTCAGAAGTTTTTTTTCCTGCTGCGGGCTCCCAGGATGGAGGAGTGGGATGGGACAGGCACGTGAGATGATACAATTCCCATCCCAAGTCAAGCTAGGGAGCCAACGCCTGATCAAAGCCAGACCAAAACAGCACCACGGCATCTCCATTCTCCTCCGGTGCTCCCCAAATCCAAGCAGCCAAAGGGATCCCATCGAGGTAGGGATGGGGGGAAACAGCCAGAGCCCAGAATGCTGAGAGGCACATCCAAGCCCAGGAAAGGAGGTGGGCTGCTGCCTTTGCTCAGCTTTTGTCCCGGCTCTTTATCACTCCCAAGCCATGCTGAGAGAAACAGTTTTAAGCAGGATGAATGAAATTGCAACACAGCAGGTTTCATGGGGGCGCTGCCTCAGTCATCCGAGAGTTTCATGGGAAAGTGAAACAAAAAATCAGCATGTGGCTCAAAAAGAAGAGCTGAAGGGAAAGAAAAAGTTCATGGGAAGTGTCTCAGGCCAGCTCTGTGAGCCTGGGTCACACACAGAGCTGTGAGGGATGGAGGTGGAAGCCTGAATGCCCTTAGGGATCCATCCCTCAACACCTCTTGGGAAACCTCACTGGCTGAGGAGAGCCTGGCAGTGCCTATTGCCCAAGCTGGCACAGAGCCCTGGTTTGAAATCAGGTCCTTCATCACCACCCCAAGCTTTGTCCTAGAAAAACGCTGTCCCAAAGTCACCTCCTCAAGCAGACAGGGACAGGGCTTCCCCCAGTTCTATTCCTGCTCCTTTTCCACAGGGAGCAGCTCCTGCCCGTGGGCTGCCGCACCTGCCCGGCCACCGGTGGGGACCTGTACCTGTGCCAGGCTGGAAGCTGCTCCTTCCTGCCTCCCAGAAGGAACTTAACTGTTTCTTCTACTTGCCCTCAGGGAAAGGTGGTTTGGGTTTACCCTAGCCTGGAATGCTATCACAACCTGCTTCCAATGAAAAAAAATCACAGCAATTGCACAGATCACTTGTCATTTCTGGAGCAGCTCAAGGCAGCAAAGCAGGCGTGAAAGAGAGGAAGGCTCTTATCAGGGATGTGGTATTTTGTCCTGGGATAGAGGAATCTCTGTTGGATTTTCTGTGCTGCCAAGTCAGGGAGCAGGAGGAGGGATAAACAACAGGAGATAGCCATGACAGAGCCCCAAGGACAAGTGCCAGTTGTAGGAGCCAAAATACACATTTCCCTGTGAGCAGCAGAAACACTATTCACCATCAAAACTCATGGAAGCCAGAAACATCTCTGCTACTGTCAATGAGCTTAAGGGAAGGTCTTCTGAGAGCTGAGAACATGAGCAAATGATGCAGGTCACTCCATAAATTCTGCCAAAATGCAGAAGTCACAGCCACAACACCACTACAGCCCTCTGTGTGAGCCACAAGCTCTGCTCACACCAAGATCTTTCTCAGAAATTGTGACTCCCTGGATCTCTGTCAGTGGAAGAGGCAAAACAGGGAAAGTTCAGAGGTTTTATTTGTGTGGGATGGATAAGTCCCCTGACTTAGTGACCTCTTCCCTCATGCACAGCAGGCTGGAGATTTCCCCACATGGTGTACCCAAGGCCTCAAATTTGTTTGGGTTTAGTTGCAAATGAACTCTGTAGGTCAGCAGTGCTGCACCAGAGCAGCATGTTCCACAGCTCCCATTCCCCTCAGGAGCAAGATTGTGTTCCCAAGCAAAGGCTGGACTGGGGGAGCCCTGCCTGGTCTGGCCCACAGGGGCACAGGATTTCCCAATTTATTTATGCCAGGCAGTCAATTTTTAAGCTGAAAAGGTCATTAAAGGTGAAATTTGACTTCATTCCCATGGGAAACACCCATCCTTGGTTTTCCATGAGGGCCTGCTTGTTTCCTGACTGGGGCACCCAGATGAGCAGGAGGCACTTTGGAATGAGGTTGATACCTGCATCCCTCTCCAGACAACAGCTAGAAAAGGGAAAAAGGACTGGAGAGCTCCTTACAGACAATTTTTCTCCACATCTGATAAAAACCCATAGGCAGACACAACAACTTAGCAAAGATACTGGCTGGGAACACCTCCCAAAGCAGTTACAAGAGACAACTCATCAGGGGCAGGATTAAAAACCCTTTTTTATTAAGTTCCCAGAGGGAAAAAGCTTTTTGGACAGTGACTCCTGCTGGGAAAGTGCAGCCAGCACAGCTGGCTACGGACCAGGCTTTGGAGAGCAGGAATGGTCCAGGACACACTTGCTAGAAGGGGCTGCAATTAATGCTGCACTAAAATTTGCAGGGCCTTTTGCTTTCTAGAACTACTGGAGCTCAAACACCTTCTGCAGCCTGCCCAGAACAGAGCAGGTGTGAAGTACTGGGGGCTGAGCAGCACTGGGGGGTGAGCAGCCTCAGAACTGTTACTCCCAAGATACCACAGGGTTTTCCATACTAAAGCAGCACATTCTTGGCTCTGGTTTTTGGAAGTCTGTGGTGAGGTACCACATTTCAGTTTGGCATCAGCTGGAAGACAACCGTTGGCTCCTTCTGTTGAAGAGCAGCTAAAGGTATGCATGCCATGGGTACCAGGGCAGCTGAGCCCAGCTTCCTGCTGGCTTTATCTCCAAACCATCAAGAAGGCACAAAACCACCATTTACATGCCAAAACATCAGCTCTGCCTTGGCACATCCCGTTCTTCAAGGATCCTTTTAACTCTTTCCACGATGGTCCACACTTCTGCCATGGCACCCCGGCCTGCAGGGCAAGAGCAAAACCACATTGTGAAATCCAGGGTGGGGGCAACCTAAAAAAAAGTGTCTGGAGCAAAATTCCCTATCTCACCTCCTTTCTCCAGGGTATATTTCAATTCAAAATCGGATGTTTTCAGTATCTTTCTGAAATGGTCTTTGCCTACATAAAAGACTTGACAAATGCTCACCATTCCCATGACTCTGCCTGAAAGAACCTCCATCAGAGAAAGCTTTTGTGGATTCCTACCAGCCTGAATCTTGGGACCAACTCTTGGAGAAGGCTGAGTGCTGGACAGAACAAAATGGAAAGGCTTTTCCTTTGGGCCTGGCTATCTGCCAGATGAACATCTAATCTATGCTGTGGTGCTGTTTCTCTTTGAAAAGAGTTTTTAACTCAGGCTGAGAGTTTTAAAGCCTGAGATGATTAAATCACCTTGTCCAACCTTGTGTGCTGAACTCAGTTTGGGAACTGAGGCCATTCACTCTTCTAATTTGCCTGGAGCTGAGGAAAGATGCTTCTCCCACAGGTATTAGTCTCTTTTGGAAGACTGAAAAGGAGTCTCTCTTGATATTTTGTCCTGCTGGCTAACTGATCTCATAATTTACTGTTTAGCAGAAATCAGTACTGGGAGGTGTCATTTTCCTCCTTTTCAAACCTGTAAATCCCAGGTGGTCTGGAGCATCCTGTGGACAAGCTGCAGGCAGATTTGGACCCTTCTGCTTTCCTAAGCTCAGGGAGAAGAGCTGCACCTCCACCTCAGGCAACTCCAATGTGAGGTGAATTTTTTGGTTTTATTGGGGGGTTTTTATTTTGGGTCAGGATTAAAAAGTGTATGAGAGGGAATTTTTGTTTCGATTTGGATGTTTCTTATTTTTTATTTAAGTTACAGTTTTATTGATTGTGAGTGTTTTTACCTGTGAAGTTAACAGAGTAGAAATGGAGTGTAGAGTTATGTTTTTTAAGGGTTTTTTAAAGTTTAAATTATTTAATTATCAGATGTTATTAATTTTTATTTTTAACTTAATAATTATGTTTTGTTTTGTGGATTTTTAAAATTAATTGCATAAAATTATTTAAATTTGTGAAGAAGAATTACTAACCTACATTTTAACACTTTTATTTTGTTACAAATATATTACTATATTTTAAAATTTTAAATTCTAAATTTTTTATTTTGTGAAGTAACACACTTTTATTTAACTACACATTGATCATTTTAGTGCTATGACTCAATTTTGGAAGCTTTTTTTATGGCTTCAGGTTAAATGTAGTGTATTTTTGAGGATTAGTTTTTGTTAGCACAGAAAACTTAAAATTCTTTGTGTCTAGAGTTCTGACACTCCAACACAGCTGGATTTTTAGGTTCAGCAAAGGAAACTCTTACAGCACAGCTCAATGCCTACAGGTGGAAATCTGCCAGTGTGCCAGGCTCTAGAAATCCAGTCAAGGATGGTGAAGATAATGGCAGTATGGAAACTACCCAATCAAGAAACTCAACAGATCAACAAAGTTTGGCATTCCAATTCCTTTAGCTGGACTTTTTGTCTAAACCCACTCTTTACTGAGGGAGAAAAAATCATCAGGTAAAACTTGGGGGCAGGGAGGATCTGGTGCATTTCAGGTGAGACCAAACCACATGGGGTGAGGAACAGAAACCTCCTAGAGCAAAACAAACCACAACATCAACAGATAAAACTGGTGCAAACTGAGTCTCTCCTGCACCACGTGTGTGAGCTTTGCTACGTGCTGCTTGTGTGGAAACCAGGGAAACCCCTGCGCGGATGGAAGCCACAAAACCAAAAGGAGTGTGGAAGAGGCTGTGGGGTGAAAGGCCTGAGAAAAGGGGAAGGGGTGAAAAAAAGTCAGTTGTGGAGACTAATTTGGGTCTTCAGAGAGATGGAATTCATTAGTGCCCTGCCATAATCTCCCTACAAGCTGCCAAGAAAAGTCCTGGTGTTTGCCATCAGGAAGATCCTGCTGGGAATTGACTCACGAGCACAAGTGAAGTCCAGTCAGATGTGGCTGCTCCTGCCATGCCTGCATCCCTCTCCTCCAAGCTCCTTCAGGAGTTTGCTCTCACAGCTGAGACAGCTGAGCTGGATATGAAGAAATTTGATGTAATCATGTCTAAAATTCCAGTGGAAGGCTAAACATCCAGGATATTTCAACTGATGTCTGAGTTACTTGAATACACTTACCTAACTGTAAATATTTCTTAGTTTTCAGTTCCGAAATTACAAATCTCTAGAGGCATTGCACCTACCTAAGGATTCTAAAACTAACCCAGGCCTAGCATTTAACCATGAGGGACATTTTAATACCCTGTCTTTGTCACAGACTGTTTATTGGACTGATAGGACGGTTAAAATCCTCCTGGCTGTTACACAGAAGTAGGTGCATAGGACAGTGCAGGCTGTGGCTGGAACTGGGGGATGTTTTACAGAGATTTGCCCAATAAAATGTTAATTAAAAAGCAAATCCATTCATCCAAATGGTTTGTATCAAAACCCTTCCCAAAAGTCAAAATACCTCCATTTAAAGCAGCTACTAAAGCTCCAATGAGACCATTCTTTCTTAGCACTGCAAGCTAAATGCATTGAGTCTGAACTTCCTCCGCATGCCTCTTTCACTTCACACAACTCTGGTGTCAAAAGCCCAAATCAAAACTTGTTTGGGAAGCTAAAAAGTAACCCAGGTAACAACAACAACAAATATTAAATGTGCGTCCAGCTACACCCTCAGCCACATCTACAAAGGGCTTTTCTCACTGTCTGCACTCAGGGCCAAGATTTAATCCCAATGATGGAGCTGAGGAACTGAAGCACAATGAAAACAGCCCCCAGACCCAGCAGAGGGCAAAGTCAGGACACTCAAATCCCTGATAACACTCAGGCTGATAACGCTTGCCACAGAACCTTCCTTCTCTTTGATCGCCTCTCTTCCAAAGTGAGCATTTCTGTTCACTCAGCTGGAAGCTCTTAAGGCTACTTGAAAATTAATGATGAGGGATAACACAGGGTAAAGCCCCAGCTTGTTTGTACAAATCGTGGCAGTTCAACATCTTTGTGGCCACACAGCAGAAGGCAGCAGCACATCCCTCCAGGACGAGGGAGGGAAAGGGGCAGGAGCCACCGAAAAGGACTGACCTTCATCTCCACACACGAGTTTCTTCACCACACAGGGGATCTCCGTGTAGCCAAAGCCCTTCAGCTGCTCCACCTGCCGAGCTGTGATGGGATGCTCCCACATGGCCGTGTTCATGGCTGGGCAGAAGAGCAGGGGTTTGCTCAGGTCCCACGCGCGGATGACACAAGTCTGCGGGAGAAACCAAGGGAGGGCTTGGATTTCCTCACTCCTTCCCATCCCTTTGCTGCTCCTTTCCAGCCTGGCTGTTGTTTTCTCAGTGCAGCTGGACTAACCCATGAGCTGAGACTAATTTGTAGCACATTCCAGCCAAGCTCATCTCGGACAGGCAGGAAAGATGAGGGAGGCTACCCAGAGGATAAATCCCACCCTGCTCCAGCCAGCAGCCCAGGCTGGAGCAAACCAAGCTGGAACAAGATGTATACAGACAAGATGTGAGAGACAGAGAAGCTGAAAGGTGGCCACAGATCTTATCAGCTCCAGAGAAACCCCCAGGGCCACACTTCAGGTAACAAAGCTGAACAACTGCAAGTTGGCAATGAGTCTTTCTGACAGGGTATGCTGGCTGGATCCATAACTGCCTGCAAGGGAAGCAGTGCTGCTTCCAGGATACAACAGAGGAGACACAAGCACAGCTAGGATGCTGCAGGAGATGCTGGCAGGTTACAAAGCATCTGGCAGCTCCTGTGTGCTACAGGCAATCAATCAAATCTTGCTCCTCAGCACTTCCAGATAAGCCAGAATCACCTCATCTCCTTGGAAAGATAAATGCTCGCTGTTCTTAGTGCAATGTCCATTAGATTCCCCAGGACTTGGAGCATTTCAAACACAGGAGCTTCCAAGGGAGCAGCTCAGATCACAGAGTCCTTACAGGAGCCCTGCCTGTGAAATACAAAGCTGTGTTTCCTGTCAGGTAAATCAAGGCAGCGTGTGTATTTGTGATTGTGATATGTGTGGAGCCCGATCATACGAATTCTAATAAGTAACTGAGGAAAGTAAAGCATGGAAAGAGGCTTTTGAATCTATCCTTTGTTCACAATTAACTTTTATAAGTCTTAAGCTGATTTAGAAGCATTTGAACAGAAGTTTTAGGATGTTGTTCTTTAGCAAGAACTTTCTGCTTGTAAGTAAGCCTTAAAGATGTTTGCAATAATATCCTTTTGAAGTATAATTTTAGAATATTGCTTTGTATTAAGTATGCTTATCTCGAAGTTTTAAATAGTAAAAAAACAGCTTGAGAAAGGAAACTGGACATCACTATCGTAAGATTAATAGTCCTGCGAATTGAAAGTTAAATCCACATCTGGAAGCTGGACCTCATTATCTGGGATACTCCTTTCTCCTTTTGGAAGCCGGACCCCACCGTCTGGGATACATCCTGAAGAGACTATACATAAAAATTTGGAATAGAAACTGCTGAATACCCCTATAAATACCTGTAAGCCCCCAGCTATCGGCATGCAGTTGGTGGGAAAACTTCCCCCCACTGTACCCAGCGGGCTGCTGTATTTGCTCATATTTTACCATATTAAATAATAAATTGGTTGCTGCTTGAATATTGGCCGAGTCAGGCTTCTTATTCTTAACATGCCCATACTTTTTTATACCCTGTGACTTGAACCCTTCCCAGCACAAGGAAATATGATGGAATCTATCCTGAACTGCCAACCAGCACTACCAGCACTCATTATCCTTTCCTGGAGCTGCCTCTTCCCTTCTCAAGGCTCTCAAAGACTGGCAAGAGCATGTGAAGCCACACATCCCTGACATTCTTCCCAAGCTCTTCCCTCTGCTAAACCAGCACACCCACAAGGTATGCAGAAGGACAAGACATTGCTTGTCCCTTCCACAGCTCTTCCTGGCTTCTCTCAGGTCCCTAGTGATCTGCTCTGGGTGGATTTTGTTCATTTATATGCACTTCTTACCCAAAAGGTTGTAGGTCACACAGATCTGCAGCTTCCTGAGATCTTTTGTGTGGTTAATGCCTGGCCACAAAGCATTCAGCCTTGCTGAAGGTCCCCAGCACCCAACAAAGAAGCACACGTTCCCTTTTAAAGCACTTTCTGATTAGGCTGAAGAGCCTCAGGAGCACTTTAAATATGAATATACAAGCCTGAACAAGCCTGAACAAGCAAAATCCTCTGTAGCTGAGGCTGGGAGGTAAGTGGGCATGAGTATGTTTGAAAGTCTGTGCTATGTTAGGTGAGGGAGGTGGTGAAATAGCAGGAAGTAAACAGTTTTATCTGATCTCACAGGTGTCTTTCCAGATTGCATTGACAAAACTCAAAAGGAGGAACTCAAAAGTGAGCAAGCGTGTGTTTGTGTGTACAAGTGACAGAGAGAGAGGATGGAGGCAGAAAGAAATACCACCCTCCAGAAAAAGCAGGAAAGACAAAGCAAGGACTGGGAAATAAGATGAGAGACTGACAGAGCTGAGGAGTGAGAAGGGATTAAGTCAGGGAAGGAAAGAGAAGAAGCAGGGGAACCGTGCTGGGGAAGAGAGAGACACGCAGATGAAGGGGGAGCAGAACATGCAAATCTCACTGTTGGTGACGCTGCAGAAGCATCAAGATTCTACAGAGGCAAGGTCAGGCAGTCCTGAGGGGTGGCACAGTGGCAGGCAGAGCCTGGGTACTCACCAGCAGGTTGTCACAGATGCCATTGGCGACCTTTGCCAGCGTGTTGGCATCCAGAGGTGCCACCACCATGAGGTCAGCCCAGCGCCGGAGCTCAATGTGCAGGACGGGATCTGAGCGGCCCTTCCACAGCTGTGGGGGAGACAAGGTGGGGAGCACCAAACCCTCACACACCTCATCAATCTCACCTCAGGAAACACAGTTCCTTATGGAATTTCTATGGAATTAAAGGGATGGCAGTGGAGCAGTGGATGGGGGGATCCTTTCCCCACAAGACAATTCAAACATCTGACAACCACAGGTTTCAACTCACAGCAAAGAGCTGTCCCCCTCCACAGCATCTCCTAGCTTTGGAATTATTCCTAAGAGCTCCCTCCTTCAGGCAGCTGAGCCAGGCAAGCCCAAACCTGGGTACATTCCCTGGGGAACCCATGTGATTTATAAGCTTCACATTGAAGTGAAGCTGCCCACCAGCTTCTCACGAGGTACAGACCCCTAAGTGAACAAGTCACTTTTAATTAGGATGCACAATCCTACTCACACTCACAGCAGCAAAGGGAACCCTCCTAAGTACTGCAGGGAAAAGTGTCCTGTTGGCTTTCTGCACAATGGATGAGGTTTATCCAGTGTGGCACTTCCCTCCTCCCTCAGCTCTTTGCATCACAGAATGGTTTGGGTTGGGAGGGACCTTAAAGCTCACCTTGTCCCATGGGCAGCAACACTTTCCACTTGACCAGGTTTCTCCAGGGCCCATCCAAGCCTTAAACACTTCCAGGGATGGGGCAGCCACGGCTTCTCCTGGACACATTCACTCTTGAGTGAATATTTCTGTTTTCACTAAAGCCCTGAATTGCTCAAAAGAACCCTGGTCTTAAGAGCTCAGTTAACTGGGAAGGAGTCCTGAGAAGCAGCAAACAGCATCAGGCGCTTACTCCCCAGAGGACACCCAACCACAGGCCAGCACATGCTGCGTCAGGGCCACAGACTGCTCCTTCTCTGAGTCACAGGAAGCCACAACAAAAAGGCAGCATCCGAAAAGCCATGGCTTCCTGAACACCTTTCCCACCTCCTCCACTCACCTCTATTCTTTGGCAGAGTGAAGTATCTCACAGAGATGCTGAGCAGGCTGCCACAGTGAGCCCAGAGGAGGCCATCAAGCTGATCAGAGGGACGGAGCACCTCGCCCACAAGGAAAGGCTGGGAGAACTCACAGTGGTCAGCCTGGAGAAGAGAAGGCTTCGGGATGACCTAATTGTGTCCTTCCAGGGCCTGAAGGAGCCAGCAAGATGGAGGGAGGCTATTTACAAGGGCCTGGAGCAACAGGACAAGGGGAAATGGCTTCCAGCTGCCAGAGGGCAGGGTTAGACGAGATACTGGAAGAAATAGTTCCCTGTGAGGGTGTGAGGCCCTGGCACAGGGCACCCAGAGAAACTGTGGCTGCTCCTATCCCTGGAAATGTTCCAGGCCAGGATGGGTGGGGCTTGAAGCACCCTGGGACAGTGGAAGGTGTCCCTGCCCATGGCAGAGGGTGGAACTGGATGAGCTTTGAGGTCCCTTCCAACCTAAACCAGTCTGTGATTATTTCCCACCGCAAGGGCCAAGCGCCTGCTCTCCAGTGTGTCAGCAGACCTCAAAGCCTGACCTGCACCTCTTCTATCACCCCACTGAGGGCTCCTCAGAAATAACTGCCCGAGGCTGTAGCACCCTGGGATTCAGTAGGTATCCACCAGCCCCTGAGGCCAGACAGAAAATTTCCTTTGCCATTGGCCTGTTTCTGTCCACTTAAAAGTGATGCTCACATGTGAGCAAGGGCAAGGAGAGAGCACCTTGTGCTCAGATCAGCACTGCAAAGCACGGATGAAATGTACAGAAGAACAAATCTTTGATGCTCGTGCAATGAACCTCTTCATACTCAAGGACTCTGAAAGTGTGTCAGTGAAACTGCAGTCAAGAGAAAAAGCCATTTCACAGGGAGCAGAGACATTCACAGCTGAGCTAAGGAGAATGAGGCTGCTGCCTTCGTGACAAGTATGACTCATGACAAGCTCACCATGGCTCTGCAGCGGCTGTCTTGACATTTCCTGACACTCCTCTCAGGGCAGCTGAGCCCAGAGTGGAGAGAGAGACCACTGCTACCCTCTCTGCCTGCTGCAGGACAAAATTCTGCAATGCATCAGGGCAGCCTCTCTCTTCCTCCTCATTTACAGCATGTTCTTCAAAAGCCACATTCCAAACATATTTTACCAGACCAAAGAGTGAGTCTTGGCCCAGCTTTAAAAAAGAACTAAAAAAAAAAGCGTGGTTTCTTGCAAGAAAAATTAGAGCAATGTTTCTATTTGCAAGAACTCACCTGCCACTCCTCTTCATCACCATAGAGGGTCACAGGAATCTCCTGGGCATTGTAGAAATGTTTTGCTCTCTCAGTAGTGACCACCTTCACCTCCAGCTAAGCAGAAAGAAAAAGACCACTGGTTAAACTAGAGGACAATTTTGAAGGTTTTGTGGCTTCTCAGAGAGCCTGCCCTATTTACAGCTGAAAGGCCAGGCCACCACAGGCATCCACAGGAGCCAGAAATTCATTTCATGTCAACCTAAAGCAGGCAGACCCTCACCTGCCTCACACCAGCGCAGGTGTGTCCATAGCACAGGGTTACTGAGCAGCAAACCAGTGGCTTCCACAAAGAGAGACTGGGTGAACACATGAGGGTTCTCTCTGAAATCTCAGATAAACCTGCAAAGCCACTGGAACCTTCATTTATTGGTGTCTACTGGGGAAAGCCTACCCCAACCTTCAGATGTTTATCTGACACACAAAAGGCGCTAAAGTGAACCTCTCATTTCCTCCTGCAGAAATCTTCCTAAGAGAAAAACGGGGTTTTCCCTGTTTTCTGTGTGTCCTGCAGCTCTGATAAACGTTGCCAATAGCTCCTGCCACAGGCAGTGAACCAGAGGTGTCCTCCACATAGCGAGATCAGCCAGTGTCAGCTCTGCATGCCCTGACTGCCCATGTAGGACATGGAGCTGAATCTGCAGCTGCAATTCCTCCCAAGAATGTTCCTTAAACCAGGCCAACACATGGATGGAGCACTCTGAAGACTGATAACGAAGAAGATGAACCTCAGCCTGCTGATTACAGAGAAAAATACCCTTTCCCATGGTATTGGCCACTGCCTGCTCCTTTCACCAGAACTCACTGCATGGTCCAGTTGATCTGACAGTGAGATGGGGAGAAATCAGCCCACCAGCAGCTCTTTCCTGCTGGAAAACTGCGCCTTGAGGTAGAAAACTGGTAAGGCACTCGTTGTGTACACTCCTTGCTACAATCAACTGCTGGAAATCTCCAAACTCCAAGCAGGTCTCTGCAGCAGCAGCAGTGATGTGACAGAGCACATTAATCCAGCTCCCAACACCATTTATTCCACTGGGAATGAGGCTCCTTGCATCCTACGAGACTAGAATAACACCTGGGAGCAGTGGAAAATGCCAGCCTTGGCATATCGCGGCCGCTGGTAATTCTCCCCCTTTTCTGAAGGAAAAGTGACAGGATAATACAGCTGCACGACACATTTTTGGTACTGTACGTTTTGCTTTTTCGCCTCTTCTAAATGTCTGTTTTTCTCGAAGCACCCCTGACTGGGAATCACAGGTATTCATGGTGTTTTTGAGTGTGAAGATCACACTCACAGGCATTAGCTAACTGTATGATTTCCATGCTAACCTCACCCCACAGGAAGCTGCTCGAGCCAAGCAGCAACACCCACAAAGGCGCTGTCGCTGCTCTGCTGTGCCGCGGGCCTCGGACGAGGTGTTAACCTCAGTCTGCAAGAAAATTTATTAATTTGGGGAGTTTAAAGGCCACTGTGCAGTTTGAAGGAGGATGGTTGCTCTCTGAAATGGTCCCATTGAAAAAGATATTTAATTCTTCCAAGTATAAGCCCAGCACTAGGGAAGAGCTGTGGCTGTCGAGCACTGCATCCAACCATTCCAGGCCAGAACATTCCACAGGGATGTTCAAAGGAGCCCGAGTGTCGGTGGCTAAAATCCCACCACCTCCCAAGAAAGTTGTCCTGAGAGTTAAATATTCTCCCTAATGAAGATTTCCTGCTGGGGTGGGCTCCTGGTTCCCTCATTCTCAGCAAGTCCCTCCAGCTAGGAAGAGATCAGTGCTCTCAAGATCACTTTAGCCTCCATAGCTGATTCTATTTACCTGGCACACCCTCTGTTTGCCTGTGGATACCTTCAACAGCAAAGGCAGTCTGGCCACACTCAAACTCCCTCACTGGAGACAGTATAGATTAGACAGAGGTCTTTGGCTTAAGCCAAATCTCAAAAATAAACTTTACCACAAAACTGCTCTCCTGTGTTCAGGCAACACTGCTGGTCTCTGATAGAGGAGTGTCCTGGCACAGTCCTTTCTGCTCAGGGTAAGGAGGTGCACGTCACTATTTCTTAATGGCTTTCTCAGTTCTGACAGCAAAATCTTTCCAGACAGCCTGAGCACACGAGAATGAGCGGCTCCTCTGCCAAATGGCACCCACAAGCTGAGGCAGAGGCTGCCTGGCAGGTGCACAATGAAGGGACAGGGTGTGATTTAAACCTGAAGTACAGGTGACGTCTTGGAGCTTCAAGAGCAAAACATTTTGCACACCAAAAAGTGTCCTTGCCTTTCTTTAGCCTAGGATCACAGACTGGTTTGGATTGGAAAGGAAATTAAAGGTGTTCCAGTGCCACGCCCTGCCATGGACAGGGACACTTTCCACTATCCCAGGGTGCCCCAAGCCCCATCCAGCCTGGCCTGGGACACTTCCAGGAAAAGTCCACGACAAGTCAAGCAAAAGGCATCCACTGGCACCCTCGAGGAGGTGTTAAAGTTTAATGAGCAGCAAAATCACTCTGCCAAGTTGTTCACCACAGACCATTTCAGGCAAAACATCAACTCAAACTAACCACTCTGGTTGCAAGCCTGTGACCACATCTCCTCTGGTATCAGAGCGTTTCCTCTGCTCCTGCCCTGCCTGCTTCTTAAAGTTCTGCTCCAGGAGTAACAAAATTGATGCAACAGCCTGGTGTAGGACTCAACGAACTCCATGGGAAAGTTACACCAACTCAGCAGGCCTTGAAACTACATAAATGAGTAAATAACTTTGATTAATAAGCTTTTATAAACTCCTGGATGTCCCACTTTTGCTTTTTCTGCCCTAAAACCAATGGCCACCAAGTCTGCACTGGATGTCACAGGCCTCTGGGGCTGCACAGAGAGTTTGAATCCAGCTCTCTGCAGCTTTTAATTATGAAACAAACACTCAGAGATAAGCAAAGGGTTTGAGCCACATTCCTACCATGGGTCATTTGCATTCTACCTGTCACCTGCACAGAAGGATGTCCCAAGCTCCAGGAGCAAAGGACAATGGACAATAGCCAAGCTAATCCAAGAGAGAGAGGATTAGAAAATCTCTGTCTCTGGCTCTGGGCTGGTCATCCCAGTCCTTGATGTCATTTTTCTTTGTCCTCCTTATTTCAGGCCAGGACCTTTGACCTCACTAATCACATCAGGTCAAGTCATAAATTAACTGAGGTCTCAGCTCCAGCACCCTTTCCAGCTTGGATATCAACATCAACCAGATAAATCAGCACCTCCTCTGCCTCTACCCAATGTACTCACAAGGCACAGCCTCCCAAGTCATGCCAAAGGACATTCACGCAGCAATCTAATCAATAAATCTGCAGATTTCACGGCACCCTCTTGCCCCTGCAGTTTTTTTCTTTCACTGCTCCAAAAGATTTCCTCCATTTTTAAAACCCTAGAAGTTTTTTATGTTTCACTTTATCCTACAGCAGAATAGAGCACACTTCCCTCCCTGATCGGTCACCAGTGGCCTCTGCTGAGCACCTCTGTTACTCCAGACAACAAATAGTAAAAAAAATACTACACAAACACATATAGCAGCTTGTGTTTTCCATTTCTGGTTTTACAAGGTCTGTTTTCCCTTTCTGGATCACATTTGGAAAAGCCACATCCCACCCATGGAAAACTGCAAAACTCTGGAGATTTCAAGCTTCAGAAGCAACACCTCTGTCTGCAACCACATCTGATCTTGACTGACAAGAACAAACTCCAGAAAAAAACCCACCCAAGGCAAAGACCTTTTCAAGTATAAAATGATAAGGAAAAGGTGGAAAAACAGGTGGAAGCCTGTTCATAGGAATTTTTGAACTGAAGACCCTGCAAGGAGGAACTTGTCATTTCAGCAGAAGCCACGTGATCTCTCCTCAAAACCAGGGTAACTCCAACTTTACAAAGCTCCAGCAACAGCTTCACTCACCCCAGGGATTTTCAGCAATTCTGCGACGAGCAGGGGCAGCTTGAGGGCAGCCACGCTTCCAGTCACCCCCAGCAGCACATGGAATTTTTCCTGTGCCACAGAGGAGCTGTTTCCTGCAGGAAGGTCAGGTTCTGGCAGGGAGATGGGCTCCATGCTCCAATCCCACTGTGCAGGCACAGGAAAACAAAGACACTGGACTGACAGAGCCTCCAAGCACAGCTCCAACTCCAACATGTTCCCGAGGGCACAGATTTGACCTGGGCTCTCCAGAAAGATGGGATGGCTCTGGGTCATCCCACCAATGTCACTTATCCCACAAGGACTTCAAGCACCAGAGAACTTTAGGGGACCTCAGTGTATAATTGCATTTTTCTCTCATATACTGGGAAACAGACTCCTAAAACTTGAGCAGAGAGGCCACAAAAGTGTCCTGGCATAAAGTTCATGCCCCCCAAAATTAAGACTCCCACATGTCGAGCATGGTCCAGAATTTAGGACAGATAAATAAATCAATTTGGGATAAAATTTTACATCTAGTTCTGTAAAGGCAAACAATCCCCTGCAGAGCTGCTTTCCCTTTGCACTCTCTGGTGATTAACAAATGCACAGAGATGTCTTAATAATTAAAAATGCACGTATAACCATCTTGTTTCTTACTGTGCTCCTAAATATTTACAGCAGCTCCAGAAATTATTCCCTAGCAGCTCTAATTCAGGTCTGCTGCTTTCTCCTGGCCTCCCTCTGCTGCTGTCACACTGATAAAAATCAGAAATTGTTTTGGTGGGGAAATGGACACAAGTATCTCAAATATAATCAATCAATGATTAAGTAGGAAAGAGTAAACCCAGTTCTTGGAAAAATCACTGCATCCAGTAGAGTTTGTTCCATTTTAATGACATCCTTGTTGTTCAAACTAAGCTGCTTGGAGTCACTTTGGGTGGGAAGTTGGACACAGGCTGCCCTGATTTTTGGGAGCAGCTCGGAGGCTGGAGAAGGGAATTTCACAGGATCACAGCCTGGTTTGGGTTGGAAGGGAAATTAAAGTGACCATGCCACGGGCAGGGACACTTTCCACTAAAAGCCCAATTTCAGCTTTGCTGATTAGCAAGGGTAATTAAGAGGTGAGGAAATGCAGTAGGACATTGGCTGAGAGATTTTAATGCTACCACCACGCTTTGCATATTTATCTATATCTAATTAAAATCAGACTATTATTATTATTGTTTATAAACAACTAAAATTATTATCTACTTAAAGCATCCTTAGGATGTTTCCAAAATGTTCACAATTAATTCAGCCGAAGCATACACAAATTAAAGCTTGGGTATTAAAACGTATATTTTAAGTAGAAAACTTTCAAAACGCTTATAAATTAAGTCATGATAAAAAGGATAAAATTGGTAGAATTATAAAACAATTATAAAAATGGTAAAATAACGGTAAATACAGTAACACCATGGTAAAAAGGTGAAAATTTTTAAATGGTACGAATTTGAAAATAACGGCAAAATCAGCAAAATAGTGGTAAAAATTATAAAACAACGGCAAAGGATTATAGTAAAAGCTGAATGTACAGTAATATACGTAATACAGCGATAAAAATGTGCTGGGCCGCGCTTTCCTCTTACCCAAACACAGCTGAGGGGAAGCAGCCACTACAAAACAAGCAATTCACGGGGCCTCGGGGGTTAATTAAACCGACTTTTAATGCGGTAGCAACCCTGGAAACGGCTCCAAAAGGCCGCACAAGAGCACCGAGACGCCCCAGGGGCTCCCAGGAGGTAACAAACAGCGTCCCGACGCCGCTCGAGGCCCGGCCGGGAGGGCGGGGAGCGGCGTGAGGGCCCCGGGCTCCACGCGGGAGCGGGGCCGCCACCGCCCCGGAAACGGCGGGCGGTGCCGGGGACTGGCGCACGGGCAGCGCTGATTGGTGCGTGCTGCTCCCGCCCGCTGCGCTGATTGGTGCGCGCTTCTCCCGCCCACGGCGCTGATTGGTGCAGCCGGCGGGAGAAAGGTGTGTCATGGCGGCCCCTCACGGCCCCGTCCCGGGTTATGGCGGCTGTGCTGCCACCCGAGAGGTTTTTGGTCCCCGCTGTGTCCCAGTCTTGCCCACGCGAGGGATCTCACCAAGGGCCAGCGGGTGGCTCCAGGCTGCTAGGGAAGTAGTGTTAACGGGAATTCGGGTTCGTGGCAAGGTTTTGGAACGCAACAAAGGCCGGAAAAACTTGGTGTAGAAGGCGTGTGGGGAATGGGGTCCAGGAGAGGGTCTGAGGGCCCCTCAGGTGACAGGGATGATATCTGAGCCTAGGAAAGCGTTAGAGACCAGGAATGAAACCTTTCCTACGGGATTCAGGGCAGCCACACAGAGCTGGCAGGGTAAAGTGCGCTAAAGACTGAGTATTTACTGTCTGAGGCACAGACCGAGCACGGGGGAATGGCTTCCCATGCTAGAGGGCAAGGTTAGGTGGGATGTTGGGAAGAAATTGTGCCCTGGCACGGGTTGCCCAGAGAAGTTGTGGGATCCCCTGGATCCCTGGCAGTGGCCAGGGCCAGTCTGGACAGGGCTTGGACCACCCTGGCCTTGTGGAAGGTGTCCCTGCTGGATGAGCTGTAAGGTCCCTTCCCACCCAAACCACTCCACGATAATGTGGGCACGACAGATCTGGGGCAGCACGTGGTGCCAGCCCTTTGCAGATCGAGCAGTTTAAAAGCAGCAGTTATTGGGATATCCCTCTGATGTTGGCTACAAACAAGCAGCAAGGACGGCAAGAGGCAGAGCGCTCTGCTTTGCTGACTGCAGGACACGGAAGGCAGCAGGGAGACCTCGGCAGAACCCCAGGTGTGCTCTATCCTGAGAGGTCTCCTGCCCAGCAGCACGAACACCCTACCTCTCCCACCCCGTGGGCTTCAGGAGCACCACACTTTGTTCACACCCACCTCAGCCCCACCTGGAGCAGGGACAGCTTACAAATAACCAAGGTGAGAAGAGGGCTCGAGTTTCCCACCTGGCAGGAGCCACGGGGGCAAGGTTTCAGCGCTCACACACTCAGGAGACACATCGGAAAGGAGGGTTAGGTGCTGAAGCAATGTCTGTTAGTTACAGCTCGTTACAGTTATTATTGATGCATCTTATTGTCAATGCAAGAGGTGAAGTCACTTAATCCATCATTTCTCAGACACAGATGACAGAGCACGTGGTTTGGCAGAGTAAGTTTTAGGCGAGCTAGAAATGGATTGCACAATATTTAAACCTGATTAAGTACATAATAGGCTTAGCAAAGGATTACTTTTCTCCTGACATTTTATACATAAATATATACACACACACACAGACAGGCATTTTATCAGTAGCTGCATTTTAGTCTGGTCAAGAGACAACTGCCTATTGCAGAATGACTGGAGTGATACCCTTAAAAAGGAAACTAGTCTTGGTGTGCTTTGCTGGAGAAGAGAAGGTCTTTTTTGGGGTGATTCTTAGGGGCAGGGGTCACATCCAAGCATCACTGGAGGGGACAGATACAGGGCTGGGGACTCGCACGGTCCTGGCTTGGGGCACACTGAGCTCCTTCCCTGTGCGAGGCTATCCAGGAGATACTGGAGCCAAGGGGCTGGATTGGATTCTGTCTGGGCTGCTTTTCAAGGACTTGGAGAAAAATTTGGCTTATTTAAAGTGCATTTAGAGTTGAAAAGCATCTTGGAGAAGTAGCTTTCCCTACTCCTGCCCTGCAGCATCCATCCCATTCATGCTCCCACTCATAATCTTTTCCAGGGTGTGGCAGTCACCTTCCCCAAGAAGTGTTGGTACGAGCTCAGCTGCCTCCTGCTAGGGTGCAGGATCATTTTTTTTAATGTCCAGCATCCCCAAATTGGGCAGGAATTCGGGCCTGACAGGGATTTCTGCACCAGGAAAACACACAGCCACATCTCACCATGCTGTCCAGGAGCGCAAGTGAGCAGGAGTCCTTCCCTCCAGCCTGGAGGTTTCCTTAAGAGACTTAAATTAGCACAAACCTCCAAAGCTAACGGGGACAAATCTTGGCCTGGCTATTTCCACGAGCAGGGAGACTGCTTGGATGTGCTGGGATAGGGGGTGGCAAGATTTGACCCGCAGCCTTGCCCAAGTGTAGGTAGGTCCTCTGAGGAACACTCGGTCGCTTTTACAGCTGCTTTTCAAAACAGAAGCCTTTCAAAAAAAACAGACTCAGGATGCAGAATCTAGAATGGGATGGTTGTATCCCGCAGGGAAAACCTGTCCTTGGTCCCCAACACACACACACACGCGCACACACACACACACTGGTCCTCCACGTCAAAGTGTAAACTACTCACTTACAACACCACACACTGAGAGAAATTGTAGATCCTGAGCCAGGGTGTAGATTAGGAATCTCTTGGCTTCCAGCATATCAACAGCAGGATTGAGGGTTTCTTATCTTTTTTTCCCCTT
>VYXF01005527.1:3335-14313 GCA_013397295.1 Polioptila caerulea | reverse complement strand
CCCGAACCCGTCCGCGTGCCGCTTCCGCAGGTCGACCCCGAGCGCTGCGACCCCCGCGGGGTCCCTCCCGCCCCGTCCCCTGCTCCTCGCCTCATGGAGCGCTCACCCAGCGCCTCCGCAGCCGGGCACAGCCTCCCCTCCCTCACCTCGGCAGGCTCTGGGGACAGGGCTTGCTGCTTCTCAGGATGCGCAACAGCCGGCAGTGCCTGTTTTGAGGTGTTATTACAAATAATCCATCGCTGGAGCTCTCTTGGCCGTGCTGCGTGGAGGTCTGGTTGTCCACTGTGTCTCTCTGGGTCTGCTTTTAAGGCGGTT
The DNA here is from genome assembly GCA_013397295.1 of Polioptila caerulea. NCBI lineage: Eukaryota > Metazoa > Chordata > Aves > Passeriformes > Certhiidae > Polioptila > Polioptila caerulea. The sequence continues at coordinate 13,998 of VYXF01005527.1, read as the reverse complement.
CAGCGCTTAAAAGCGAGTTCCCAAGGCAAAGCTGTGGATTTCGTGGCTCAAAGCAGGGGATTCCAGCTAAGGTCACTGAGGACTTGGTCTGTGTTCGCTGGGTTTCTCCTCGCTGGGATTAACCTCTGAAAATTGGGGTCATCTGTGCAGGGAGTTGGCCTGGAACAGCCCCTGCCCTGGGACGTGGTGCCTGTGCAGTGGTGTGAGAATCAGTGCCTAGCCTTTGGCTCCCGTCTGGGAGCTCAGCCTCACCTCTGCCGCTTGGCTGGGATGTGACCCACAGGGAGGAGCGTTTTCCTGACCTTGGGTTTCGGGACCAAGCCAAACAGAAATTGTTTGTTGATGCAGCTGAGTCTTTTGAGGAATCAGAGTGAAAAAAATTCTTTCTCTTCTCCCTTACTTTTCGTTTTAACATGGTGTTGTGACTCTTAGGAATGGGAAGAGTTGGGATGTTCAGTCATGTTCCTCTGATACTTGTTCTGGGAGGTGGAATGTATTGCTGTTCATGGACATGGGATTTGTTGCTTTGGCTCTGAGGAAGTAAATATTCCTAGAATCACAGAATGGTTCAGGTTGGAAGGGAAATTAAAGCTCATCCCATTCCACCCCCTGCCACGGGCAGGGACACCTTACACTATCCCAGGCCGCTTCAAGCCCTGTCCAGCCTGGCCTTGGACACTTCTAGGGATCCAGGGGCAGCCACAGCTGCTCTGGGCACCCTGTGCCAGGTCCTGCCTGCCCTCACAGGGAAGAATCTCCTCTCTGTCAGTTTGAAGCCTTTCTCTGTTGTCCTGTCACTTCAAGCCCGTGTAAAAAGTCCGTCTCCATCTTTCTTGTCATCTCCCTTCAGCTGCTTTGTGCACATTAAAGCTCTCCTGGTATCCGACACAACAGGGCCGTGCTCACTCTTTATTCACTGTTCAAACATAAAAAAAGGCTGAAGGTAATTTCCGGGCGGTAACTCCCAGTCAGGCTCACTTCTTCACGAGGATTAACACACATCTCACCATGGATTCCCCTGTGACAGCTCTTTGCAGCTCATCTGGTCTTGGTGGAAGGTTCTGTATCCTCCTCTCCAGACTGCAAGTTTTTGTCTTTCCTTTTTTTTTTTTTTCCCCCAAGAAAAGTTCCCCAGTCTCCAGCAGCTGGTTGAGAAGAATTTTTGACCGCTGCTTCCTGGACCTTCGTTGGTCTGGTTTGAAGTGGAATCCCTGCCTGTGGGACAGCCTGGGGCTGGATCTGGGTGTTGACTCCGTGCTGGGGTGACAATGTCCCCCTGACATGCTCTGGAAGGAGCAGAAGCCTCCTCCACCCTCTCAGCCCGTGCATCTCTCTTGCTACAGTACCAGGGTTGTCCCTCTTTGCTGGAGCTCCCTGTTCAGTACTTCATCCTCCTCAAATCCAGACATGAGCAGGATTCCTGCCTTTTCAGGAGACTCTGTTCATGATGTTTGTTAAGCTTTGCGTAAAATAAGCTGCTTTGGTCCTGTTAAAAATATCTCTGTCTGCTCTGTTACTTATTGTAACCAGTTGATGAGAGATGATTAACTTCCTTCCTTTATCTAGTAACCTGCTGGAAATGGCAGCTGCCTCCAAAACTTTGATTCACGCTTCAGACAAAGCTGGAAACTTCCATTCTTTCCAGAGATATCAATAATAAAAGCCTCAAGATTTCTCTCAGTGCAACTTCCAGACAGTGGCAGCACTCTGAGCCTGCAGGACTGGTTATATTTGGGGCAATGCTGTGATATTTTGACAACTATGATTCTAGTTTGAGCTCTTTTTCCTTGATCTGATCTAGAGAGGCCTCTCATTTTGTTTCTTTAGTCTGTGGGAAGAGAAAGAAAAGAAAACACAGAATTCACTGCACAAACCTGTTGTGTCCAAAGCTTTCAGCAGCGCGACAGCGACTTTGTTTTTGCATTAAGCTGCATTTGAAAATAGTTTTGATATTCGTGGCAGTGCAGTTTGGTGGAGATGTGGAGTAATTCTGCTCTGGGAGCATCTGAAGCTGTGAAAAACAGCATCACACGTGCCTGGCACTTGAGGAAGCAATGGTTGGGAGGGCAGTGCATGGGATCTGCTCGTGGCATCCCGCAGGTCGAGCCCATCATTGGTTTGTGAGCACGAGCTTTGTGGCTGGACACGCTTATTGTGGCTCCAAGCGGTTCTGAATTAAATATCTGTCTCCTGATCCTTTCCAAGGCTTGTTTCAGGAGGCTCAGCTGCCTTTTGCTGCATAGCTGGCAGAAAATGACCGTAAAACAAGAAGTTTGTGGGCAGCTCCTCGCTGATCTCTGCATTCCTGCTGCTCACTCATCCCTCACTGCCTGCTCCAGGCTCACGGAAGCTGCTGCCCGTGTATCACCCTCTGCTTTCCTTCCTGCCCTGCCCAGGCACGTGTCCAAACACTTCAGCTTTGTTGCAAATTCCTTGCTCTTTGGGTTCCTATTTTAGACACACTTGCACAATAGCAGGCAAGTTAAGCCGAGCTGCTGGGCCTTGGCCTTACAAGCCTAATTAGGTGATTTTTTTTAAAGCTGTGCAGTGAGATGAGAGCTTGTCTACCTTGGGAATCAAACTGTGGTGTAGCTGAAGCTGTGGTGCTGCCCTCCCTGCCCTTGGAGAGCCTCCAGCTTTCTTTTGGGTGCAGATGAGCCGAGGGAGGTAGAATGTGTGCTTTACGGTGGTACTGTAGCATTTCTTCTTATTCCCAGCCTGACCACCCAGGCTCTCCAGAGGGTTATGCAGCTTTCACCGTCCACTTCCCACACCTTGAAGAGAGTTTCTCTTCCTTGTGCAGTTCTTTTCTGCTGGACTCAAGTCCAGCTGGGCCTCGTGTGCTCCTGACCAAAGGGTTTGTGCTGATGTGCAGTGCTGTCGTGCATGAGGGGAAGCGTAAACTTGTGCTGACAGCCTTTATCTCTGCACAGCTGAAGCTTCCAGAGGAGTCAGGAGTGAAATTAAAGCACGTTTTATCTCCAGCATGGCAGTCCTGCTGCTTCTCCCCACTTTTTGCAGCCCTTCCTTGCTGGGGAGTTGAAGTTCCCTAAGCAGCACCCGAGAATCCGTGATGCCTCAGCCCGGGGTGATTCACAAACGAGTGCGACCTGTTGGTGGGGAGTGCCTGCTGTGCAGGAGCTGTGAGTTACTCATTAACTGCTCCCTGTGGATCCTGCTCAGCAGAAGGCTGCGCTAGAACCCCGGGAATGGCTCCAGAGGGATTTTCCTCCCTGCCTCGGCTCCCTCAGCCCCACGTGCTCCGGTGCAGCCTCAGCTCCTTCTCACCCCATGAAGCACCAAATTAGAAGGGCTGGTCTGGACACATGAGGTGCTGAGGGAGGGAGAAGAAGCCACTTTTTAATTTTCTGACCCACACCTGGCTCTTGGGTTGCCAGGCAGGAGGATTTCCAAGTTCAAAAAAGGGAATAACTGGGGAGAGGAGTGCTCCAGAGGGCAACATCTGGCTGCCCGAGAGAAATCTCTGCATGGAAAGGAGTAGAAAAAAGGAGATAAAACCGGCTGCCTGCATTGCAGGTGAGGGGAGAGAGGTGTTTTGAGGTGCAGGTGAGGGCAGAGAGGTGTTCTGAGGTGCAGAGAGCCTGTTTTTAAACATCAGAGGATTTGATGGAGACGAGTGGGAGGTGCTGTGAGTGGAAGTGAGAGCTGTTATGCCAGCAGCATTAAAACCTCCTAAAATAATTGGTGTCACACCTTCAGCTCTGTTTTCCTGCGTGTTTCACTTCTGCAGAGCAATCATTGGCATTTTAGCTTGCCGGCATCTCTCAGCCAGGATCAGCTGTATCTAAAACCTCATTTTGTGTGGCTCCATGCTTGCTTTGTGAGGCCCAGCAACATCCTGACCATGGGTGGATGAATCCAAATCCCTGGAAATTAGGAATAACTCGCTGTGAGTGAGCCATGCACAAAGCATTCCTGTGCCAAAAGCACGTTGTGGTTGTTCAGATATCTCTCTTGGCTGAACAGTAGATTATTTCTGCTCACAAGTCTTGCCTTGGTAGTCATCTCCTCGGATATTTAAATTCCATGCCAGCCAGGGCCATCTCCCTGTGGCAGGGATGTGTTTCACCCCCTCAAATTCCCAGTTAACAAGCAGATGGAAAGCAGGCAGCATGGATAAGATGGACCTGATGTTCTTAAAGGCTTTTTCCAAATTGAACAGTTTGGTGCTATCAGTGATGATACCCCACCTCCAATGCTGATTTATCCTTGTGCTCCCTCCCTCCAGGACCCCTCGGTGACACAGCTCACAAACACCAGCCAAAGTGGCTTGGATGAATTCAACCCCTTCTCCGAGAGCTCCCAGCTGGTACGTGCCACGTGTCCTTGTGCTCTGTGTACCTCGTGGTGGTTTTAGTGGTGTAGAAGGTCCCTGGATAGGTGCAGCTGAAAAAAAGAGGAATTCACAGCTGATATCCCCGTGGATGTGGCTCATGGTGTGCAGGAGTGGGCTGTTGCTCCTGCACTAGAGCCGTGATAAGCTGCCAGCTGGAGCTCTCCACTGACATGGAACAGCTCCTCCCCAGCTGCCTGCTGGCTCCCAGGGAAGCCCCACAGAGGGGAGGATGGTTTGTGGCAGGATGCAGCAGGATTGATTTGCTCCCTGGGCTGCGAGCTGAGCTGCCCTGGTGGTGCCACTGAGGGGTGGCTGGGAGAGCCTCATCCTTATTCCCCAGCTGCTACCCTGAGCCAGGTGGGAGGAGGAGGGCAGGAAGCCAAGGTTTGTGGCTTACACAATTCACCAAGAGCCCGTTGTGTTCCTCCTGCCATGTTTTTCCCTGCTGGCCTGTGGTCTCTGGCAGACGAATGCGGCGCGGACGACGCCGGCGGCGCAGCCCTCACAGCCGGCCGTGCTGCAGACATCCGTGGAGCCCACGCCTCAGGTATGGCCCCTCTTGAGCTGAACTCTTGGCTTTATCTGGTTCTTCTTCTCAGGGTTAAAAGTACGAGAGTCAGAATTCTTGTTTGGACTGAGATGTTTGCTATTTTTTATTTATGTTACAGCTTCGCTGACTGTGAGCGCTTTTACACACTAAGTTAACAGTAGAAATGGGGCTTGGAGTTTTGTTTTTAAGGGTTTTTTAAGTCTAAATTACTCAATTATGAGATGTCAGCTAATTTATTTTTACTTTTTGTTGCTGTAGAGGTGGTGGCAACACAATAACTACCAGAAGTTTCAAGGTGTAAAAAAGCTTTTATTTGAGCTATGTTTTCCCTTTTATGCATTCCTTTCACCAAAGGCATGCACTTCACTTATTGGTTAGTAAAAGGTATTTTACTTGCCCATCAAATCTCTCTATTCTTGGTTAGTTTACATATTTTGTTCACTGATTCTCTTGAGACAGATTTCTTATTTACTGCAGGTGCAGTTGTTTTTCACCTAGGAATAGTTTATTGTGTTAACGAACTCTCATTCCCAAGACCATTTTCACATGAGAACTTGCAAATTACTTAGTTGCACATAGAAATGACAAGCTAGCTGTTAATTTAGCAGAGCAAGGCCTGATTTTATGATGTCTTTCTTTTGTAAGACCACAACTTTTAGCCTAATAACTAACTACCCATATTCTGCACTGTGGACTTTTTCAATTAATTACACAAAATTACTCAAACTTTTGAAGAAGAAGAAGGACTACTAACCTACACTCTAAAACCTTTATCTTGTTACATATATATTACTATACTCTGAAACCTTAAATTCTAAATTTTCCACCCTGTGTTATAACACACTTCTCTTCAATACTCACAATCTCAGTGCTATCGATCAGTTTTGGAAGCTTTTTCCATGGCTTCAGGTCAGTCGCAGGGTATTTCTGAGGATCAGTCCCTGTCAGCACAGAAAGCCTGAAATCTTCTGTGTCCAGGGTTCTGACACCTCTCTGTGCCCTCCCAGCTTCCTCGAGCTCCCAGGGCCTCTGGGAGCACAGGATTCCCTGGGGTGGTGACTGGGAAGCTGCAGGTGATCTTTTCAACTTGCATTTCCAGGGCAGATCTTTATAGGGCATACACACGTACGGTCCTTCTTATATCTCTTTCCCTGTCCCTCTGGTGGCAGATCTTGCTTTGCCTTGTGTCCTGTTGGCTCTGGCTTCCCTCTGGAAATCCCGGAATGCATCCTGCTAATGCTTTTAGCTTAGTTCTGGTGTCTGGTCAGACACACTCAGTGCCAGCAGAATAAATGCAAGTACCTGACTGCCAGGACCACCTCATCCAAGGAACTGAGGCTGCTGGGCGAAAGAATAGTTTCTCAGAGTACACAACAGGGAGAAGAGGTCCTTTAGAGGTGTGGTAGGCAGCTGGGAAGGGAGTTGTAAGCCCAGCAGCCCTGCTCACCACTCTGTTGTGAGGTGCTCAGAGCAATGAGGTGAGCTGCAAGGTAGAAGCAGCTGTGGATAAGCTCTTCCTCCCATCTTCCTGTAGGATAACTTGATTTTGTCCCCCAATGGCAGGATCAAGATGTCTGGGGCTGAGCTTTGGTGTCACCCTGTGCCCTGCTTCCTTCCCAGCCTGGCAGCCAGTGGTGCCACCACGGCCTGGCCCAGGGCAGGGCTGACCTCTCTGATCTCTGTCCCCTCCCCAGGCCGTGGCTGCAGCGGCACAGGCAGGGCTGCTCCAGCAGCAGGCAGAGCTAGAGAGGAAGGCAGCTGAGCTGGAGAAGAAGGAAAGGGAACTGCAGAGCCATGCAGCCAGCATCGACCGTGAGTACTGACTCCTGCCCACGGCAGCCTGGATCGCTTGATTTGCCAGGATTTCGGGAAAAATCCCTGTGGCAAACTTTCTGGGACAGTGCCTGGCATCCCACAGCTTCCAAGATGGCAAGGCAGCTCGGAGGTGGGATGCTGGAGGTCAGCTCTGATAGGTCCCTGCCCTCAAGTAGCTGCATTTCACCCCCAAAAGCTCTCAAGCACCAATCTGTACCTGTGTCAGAGCTGAGGAGTGACACTGCCACGCTGAGGCTTCTCACTGAGAGCAGCACAGCTCTTCTTCTCAGCCTCAAGGCTCTCTTAACTGCAGGAACCCAATGTTTTTCCCTCTAATCTCGGTTGGAAGTGGCTGAATCTGGGCTTGCAGGGCCGAGTGATGTTGGCTGGGATGGCCCTTTGGCCAGTGCAGGGGAATTCCTCAAGGGAAAACCCCTGCACAGGACTACTCTGCCAGCAGTTTATCCCATTCCTGCTGTGCTGCCTGCTCAGGTCTAGGAACTGCCCAACCCCTGGGCTCTGCCAAGGTTTTAATGCATGAATTAAACAACAGCTGAAGGGCTGCTTGGAAATTCTGGGGTGGGAATTAGTCTTTTGAACGAGAGAAGAGCAAGTGAAGAGCTGCTCCTTCCTCCCTCCCACAGCGAGGCAGAACAACTGGCCACCTCTCCCCAAGAAGTGTCCCATCAAGCCCTGCTTCTACCAGGACTTTTCTGCAGACATCCCAGCTGACTACCAGCGGATATGCAAGATGCTCTATTACTTGTGGATGTGTAAGTGATGGCTTGAACTGCAGTCAGAATTCTTCTCGAGGAGGTTCTGTGTGAAAAGCCGAGCTCTGCCACACAGTAAATGCTGGTGGTGTTGTTGTCTGCAAGGCTAAAATCATGTTTCCCTCCTTTCTTATGAAGGTGAATGTGAAGAACCCTGAGTTTATGCTTTGGGAATAACTCATTCATGACAGAATTTTTATTGTTTAACAGAGACTTGAACAACCATTTAAAATTTGGCCGTGAGCAGCAGGATCAGAGGAGCTTCTTAGGTCAAGCTCTGTTTCCCTTCCAAGGGAGGCAGGGAAATTAGATGACCCAAAGTCACCTTAATTTCTGCAGCTCTCCTTGTGTCCAGTGAGACATTAGGGATGCTCTGGAGTTTCCAAGAGCTTGCTGATGTTGTTTATCTCTCTCTCCCACCCCAAACAGTGCATTCCATCACCCTGCTCCTAAACCTGCTCGCTTGCCTGGCATGGTTCACAGTCGACGGCAGCAGAGGAGTGGACTTCGGTCTCTCGATTCTGTGGTTAATTTTATTCACCCCTTGTGCCTTTCTCTGTTGGTACCGACCAATTTACAAGGCTTTCAGGCAAGTACTGGGGCTTTTTTCTGTGACAAGGATGTATCTCTTAGTGGGAGGAGCTTTGGGTTTATCTGTTCCCGTCGTGTATTGCCCGCAGGATTTTTCCAGCTCTTTGCATCATTAGATAAACTCAAACCACTATGTTACTAAACATATTAGATCTGTCTGATAGAACTTGATAATGGTGATCCTTTTTCATCCTGAAATCCAAGCCTAGGCAGACATAGGGTGCTTTTAATTCATTTTTAATTTGCTTTATTAATTTCTGAGACACTGCTACACTAACATTGAGCACCCTGTGTTTGTTGAGGGAGCTGCCTTCACCCCATCTTATACTGGGCAGAGCCCTGGATTTGCAGTGGACACGTTGGGGTGCCAGATTTCCTCCCCACATCCCCTCCCCTCAGCAGCTCTTCCCTGGAGAAAGGAGTTTGCTGAAGCTGTTCCTCTCCTCTCAGAGCAGGGACTCAGTGCAGGGATCATGGGTTTCACTCCTGTTGCCATCTCCCCTGCAGGTCTGACAGCTCCTTCAGCTTCTTCGTCTTCTTTTTCGTCTTCTTCTGCCAAATAGCAATCTACATCATCCAAGCTGTCGGAATTCCTGGCTGGGGAGACAGGTAAGCTTGGCTTCGCTGCCTGCCATGTCACAGATCCCTTTTCTCACCAGGGCTGTGACTGGCAGGAGCTTTGGGGCCTGGTTCTGACAGCTGCCTGTTCTTTCTGCTGTGGTTTTCCTCTCTCAGCCCATGCATAGCCTCGGCAGGTCCCAGCTGCCTCCCTCCTCTGCTCTTCCCGTCCTAATCCGAGTATGTGAAGGAGTGTGAGAAGGGGAATATGTGAATTCTGGGTAGTGGGAAGGAATGGGAACCTGGCACAGGTTGCCCAGAGCAGCTGTGGCTGTCCCTAGATCCCTGGGGGCATCCCAGGCCAGGTTGGATGGGGTTGGAGCAGCCTGGGACAGTGGAAGATGTCCCTGCCATGGCAGGGGAGTGGAATGTGATGAGTTTTGAGGCCCCTTCCAACCCAAACCATTCTGTGATTCTGGGAGATCTCTTCCATGCTGCTTCTGCTGCCTTCTCCCTCACTCAGTACAGATCATATTTGCTCCTCTGGTGTGAATCAGATCTGCCTTGTTCAAACTGGAGCCTTCCCTGACAGGAGTGTGGGGCTGAGGGATCTCTGACCTGAAATCTGGGTACTGCTCAGCCTGATAACTGCTGCCACCACCTTGACTCCATCCCCAAACTATTCCTGAATCTCTCTGGAGCGTGTGGTTGGTGGGCTGAGATAAGCAGTGAGGCTTTCAGCCTCGCCCTTTCTCGGTGACATTGTCCAGAAGGGTGAGCCCAGGCTGCTGGAGCAGCTCCAGCAGCCTCGTGTCAGCAGCTGTGCCCTGCAGGGAGAGCGCATCCTTTCCTTTCTGCCTTGCTGCCTTGGCTGCAGCTGCCATTCCGCAGTTGTGGAGCACAGGGAAAAGGTTGGCAGCCCGTGGTGCTTCTCCCAAGGGGCAGCCTCCAGGTGGGAGCTGCTGCCTATTTCTGCCTGCTGCCTGCAGAAGGGCTGGAGGGCAGAGCTGTCCCCGGCCTCCCCCCACTGCCCGAGTCACGGGGGACAGGGAGGGGGTTTAGTCTGCCTTGGAGAGGCTGCCTGGAGCTTTCTGCTCCGTTTCCTCTCTCCAGACAGCGCGGGTATTTTTGGCTGCAGCGCGTGGTGTGCCTTTCCGCTTCCCTGTGCCGCGAGGAGCGGTGCCGTGAGTCGGGTGGCACCCGTGCCCTCCCTCCTGCTGCCACACGGTGTGCTTGGCTGAGCAGTTGGAAAGGTTCCTTTCTCCAGCACCCAGGAAGGTGTTCTGAGTGAGGTGTCTTGGTATTTTCAGCCACAGCCAAGTGCTGGTAATGCCTTGAATTCCTCTCCCTGTTGCTTGCCTTCAACAGCTCCTAGTGTCTGTAACGTAGAATTGCTTCCAACCGGAATGCTTTGGGTTGGAAGGGACCCTGAGGTTCATCTCATCCATGGGCACAGACACCTTCCGCTATCTCAGGTTGTTCCAAGCCTCGTCCAACCTGGCCTGGGACACTCCCAGGGATTGAGCAGCCACAGCTGCTCTGGGCACCCTATGCCAGAGTTTCGCCACCTCCATCCCTTCCTGCCTCTTTGTCCTGCTCCCAACCCATACATCCCTGCCAGGATGGCACTCCTGTCTGGCTCCATACCTGCCAGCTGATCTCTTCCAATTTAGCTGTTCCAGCCTATCTTTACCCCACTTGTCTGAATTTTGAGAAGGTGCCCATGGAAGTCACTGTTGGCGCCAAGGGTATTGATTTTGTTGCCTGAGGGGAGGACACAGGGCTGGAATGTGGGTGGGATGAGCACAATCCTCCTCTAAAAATGCTAATGGAAACTCAAATGTGGGTGGGATGAGCATAATGGAAACTCTATCCCCAAAACAAGGGCCTGGATGAGCTCCAGGCTCCCTTTGCAGTTTTGTACTGCCCTGTACCTTTCCCCTGAAGCACCCTGTGTGGGTGCCTGTCCCTCCTGTGCCCGGGATGTGCTGGAATGCTGCCCGTTCTCACCCCGCTCTC